>PVKB01004191.1:0-155274 GCA_004027205.1 Ctenodactylus gundi | reverse complement strand
GTGCCTGAGTCTTTTGATTGAAAATTCAATATTGATCCCTTGGAAAGCATCCCTTCCAATTTTAGTGATATCCAACAAGTTCTTCCCTTCTTCTTACTATGCACTCAACTTCTCTGTCATAGTTTTGTCAACCGTTCTTCAACTGTCCTAATTTTTTTTTTCCAGTAAGAGCAGCTCTTATGTGGTGACTGAGTGGTGTGTGTGTGTGTGTGTGTGTGTGTGTGTGTGTGTGTGTGTTTTGCAGGCACACACACACACACATGCATACACATATCCTTGTACACATGCAAATCTTGGGGAAAACCATAGCCTTTTGGCTAGTATTCATAAAATATAATTAGTTCTAGAGTTTGAATAGTCCTGTTGCATGTACTCTTGATTCACCTGACTGGTGAAAATCATACATAAACATTTTTAAAAACAAACCTATATACCATTTAGTGTTGCAGAGTACAGAATTAGCAAGTGAAGAATTAAATTCCTCACGTTTATTTTATACATCATCGTTTAGTGAAAACAGATTTTTTTTTTCTGGAAGCTGTTTAAAATTCAGAAGTTTTTTTTTCCTTGTGTTCAGTTTGTGGTTAAAGAGAAGAATCTTACATTTGACAGCTTTAATCATTCTAACTAACACAGGCAATAAATTCTTTCAGGTTGTAGACTCAATAAAACTAAAGTATTTCCAAAGTTCACTGAAAAACTGCTTTGCCTAGCTGATGGACGATTACAACAGGCTCTGGGTATCAAAGAAAGAGGTTCTCCGGCATCAGCAAATAGAGGATTCTATACTCCAATCACAAGAACAAAACCAAGATTGCGAATAGTAGAAGCAAAAGCTGAAACCACGACTGATCTCTGTATATAAAACCACAGATTCCTGATACAAATACATATTAATATCCATAGTAATCTGCATAAAACCATCAAAATCCTGAAAATATTTCTGCATCAATTAATAAGGACATTTGAAAAAGTAACTTATTTTAAAACAATCACTTCAGAAAACTTTTTAAGTAGCCTCTTTATTGCATGAACCTTTATTTTTACCAGTCTCTGTTTATCCTTTTCAAATTTAGGCTTAATCTGAAATCATGCTTTTACAGTGAAAGTTTCAAGTCCTTCATGAATTTAGTTCTTTGAAATAAGCAAACCTTTTGAGGTGAGTAAGAGAAGGTCATAATTTAGTTTTTATTTCAGCAATTTTTACATTGAATAAGCAGTAACTTTTTGAATTCATTGCAAAGACAGTTTGCTCAGATCACTTTTCACATAAAGGTAACACAAATGTGCATCTGACATTCTGATATTGAAAATTTTAATAGAAAACTGTGTTACAATTTGTCTTTAATATATGTATTTTTGATGTCTTATAAGTCCCTCGGCAACAGCATTCTGAAAATAACCGTTGGTCTCAGTTCGTTTCTGGGGCTCCTGGGGGTTTAGGGGTCCCTGGCACCCTAGTCTTCTCTTGTTTCTGCCTCTTGTCTGTGTTCACTCTGTGCTCTTTTCCCTGTTTTCTGTCACCAAGGCCTTCTCCTAGGCTGACTACTTGTTTGCAACACTTGGCCAGCACCCTTGACTTATGAAAGCTCTGGAAATAACCAACCCCAAAATTCTGCCCCTGAACCAAGTGTGGTACCCACGAGGGAAACCTTAAGGTCACTCCAATTGGATTTACATTGACTGTGGCATCAGGTGTTTGGTTCTGCTGCTGGAACATTCTACCATTTCCCTCTCTCTCCTCTCTTACTTCCTAAGACTGTCACTTTATGTGTCCTCTCTCTTCACAGCCTCTAACTTTCTTTCCTTTCCTTCAGAAAAATAATTTGTTTCTAAAGAATCAGGAAAGGACTCCAAGGATTCCTCCCCACACTCTCTAGCCACCTCTCTCATCTGCACCTGGACAACTTTCCTTCTGCTGCTCTTGAAACAAATCACCTGAGGCAGGAAGTGCCTGGTAAATTAAAGTTAAGGTGTAGGAAGGAGGGGACCTTGTTGACCAGTCACAGGCTGTAGATAGGTAGGACCCAGAGTATGTGGGGACATTGTAGGCTAGTATAGGAATTAAAAACATACTCTGGGTAGGTTAGTAGCAGTGTTTATGGATAAAATACGAGGTGCTGAGTTAACCTCTGAATTTCAGATAACAATGTTCGGTTTTATGAGTAGAAGAACAGCCCCTGTGTTATAAAATCATCTCCTGTTTAGCTGAAATGCATGAACAGAACTGGATGTCCTGTGTTTTCATTTGCTTAATTAGACCTGCAGAGAATGTCGGGCACAGAGGTGTTGTCATCTGACTTACATTTGGAAGAGATCATACTCATTGATGTGTTGAAAACAGACCGCAGGGAGGCAGAGGTGGATATAAGGAGACCACATAGGGAGTTGCTCCAGTAATCCACATGGGAAGTTTAAGAAGACAGATGGGCACTCGAGAGGGGAACTTAGGTTGGATGTGTGCGCTGCATATTCAGATCTGGGAGCTAGTGGCCTCTGAACAGCAGAGTAAAAGCCAGCATTGGGCGGGTTGGCACATGTGTGTTGATTAGGAACAGGTGAATGCTGCGGCTCATTAAGTAGTGTATATTTAGAAAGAACTCAGTCCTATAATTCCAAGTCAGAGAGAGAAGGAGCCACTTAAAGGAACTGAGAAGGAGCATCTAGAGGGGAAGGTAGAAAGTAGGAGGAGTGGTGACCTGAAAATTAAGTGAGAGTGTATTCAGTTGGAGGAACCACTGGTGTGTGGGCTGATGGTTCTCTGCAGGATTTGGCAATGTTTCTGTTTTAATATTTAGGTCTTGAATCCACTTCGATTTGATTTTGGCACATGGCAGGAGGTGTGTGTCTAGATTCATTCTTCTGCATGTGGATAACCAGTTCTCACAGCACCGTTTATTGAAGAAGCTATTCTTTTTCCAGTGCATGTTGTTGACCCTTTGTCAGAGATCAGAAAGCTGAGGGTACGTGAGGTTGTCTCTCAATCCTCAGTTTCATTCCATTAGTTAACCTGCTTTGTGCCACTACCGCATGATTTTTTTAAATCACTATTGCCTTTTAGTGTAACTTGAGGTCTGGAATCATAACGGCATCTGCTTGTTATACTCAGAATTGCCTTGGCTATTCTGGATCTCTTTCGGTTCCATAGAAAGATTAGAATTTTTCTTCAAGTTCTGTGAAAAAAGTTGGTATTTTGATAGAATTGCTTTGAATCTGTGCATCAGTTTTGGCAGTATAACTATGTTGAAACATTCTGTCTATGCAGGAACAGGGATGTCTTTTCATTTTCTAATGCCCTCTTCAATTTCTGTTTTCAACATAGTATAATTTTCCTTATAGAGGTCCTTCACTTCCTAATTAGTTTTACTGCTAGCTATTTAAATTTTTGAGGGCCTACTGAAAATGGGTTTATTCTTCTAAACTCTTTCTCAGTGAGTTCATTATTAGTGTAGAGGAATGTTATTATTTTTATACTGATTTTGTATCCTGTGATTTGGTTGAATTTGCTAATTAGTACTAATTGCCACCTTAAGTTCTCTTGGCTCTGCCTTAACACCATAGCCAGACTCCCGGACCAGTTTCCACCACCTTCACTGACTCCGCATCATAATCTGGGCGATCACATGGTAGAGTGATTGGCAGAGTTTTTACAAGGAACTGAAGAAAAATAGCCCCCCTGCAAAATCAAAAACCTAATTAAAAATGAGCAACTGAAATACTAGATGAAGAAGTTGAAATGACCAGCAAATACATGAAAAGATGTCCAACATCCTTAGCCATTAGAGAAACGGAAATCAAAACATCACTAAGATACCATCTTACCTCAGTGAGAATGGCACATACCAAGATTTCAGATAGCAGTAGATATTGGCAAAGTTGCAGGGGAAAAGAAACCCTTTCACATTGCTGGTGGGACTGTAAACTGTTACAACCACTGTGGAAAGCAGTATGGAAAGCTGATAATGAATATTCCATTTGATCCAGCAATACCTCTTTTAGGAATCTTTCCAAAAAAAAGTTAAAAGCATCATATAACAGAGATACATATCCTCCCACGTTTAAAGCAACAATTAGCAATAGCTAAATTGTGAAAGATCTAAAATATTTATCAACAGACCCCTGTATTCAAAAATGTGGTATATGTACAGAGTAGAGTATTATCCTTCCATGAAGACAAATAGCTTTGAGTCATCTGTAGGCTAATGGCTGCAACTTGAAACCATCATGCTTAGTGAAGTGAGTCAAACACATAAAGTTAAATATCACATTGCTTCTCTAATATGAGAAATTCAGAATACAAGTAATTAATAAAGTAATTAATAGAATCAAATAAATGAGATATTGGGAGTTGGGGTGGAGATAAGGGAAGGTGCAGGACAAAAAGAGGGAGGGGAAGAGATTGTAATGTCGATACCATATATATGTGCACAAAATTCTCAAGCTCAACAAAACCATCATGTATCACACACACACACACACACACACACACACACACACACACACACTTATATACATACTAATGAAATAGGGAAAAATAAGTGCCGGGGCTCTTGGTGAGGACGGTTTGGGGGTGACAATGCCTGTCTGTTCTCTGGCTGCAGCTGAGAGGAAAATTGAGTCCCTCGCAGTTGTTTCTTCCATAAAACTAGTGAGAATCAGAGCCTGGGAACAAGAGCATTACTTTTATTTAAGACAACATTTTGGCAAAATGACTCGGTCTATAATTTCCATGTGTGGGTCCGGGTAGGATCTTGCTGCTCCCCGGGATGGAAGCCATGAGACTCATGGCCTTGGAAGGTCAGTTTTGGTTTGCGCTCTGACCTGCTACGAGGGGGTGGGAGACACCCAGGCTCCCTTCTGCGGACTGTCACTGTGATTGGCTATCAGATAGTCACGTGTTATTCAATTGCCACGCTCTTTTAATAAGACCCTCTCCACAGGAAGACTCGCTGTCAGGACAATGGCCGCCTTCCGTAGGATTTCCCACTTAAGCCTATAATCTCCATCACCCACACAGTATTAAAACATCTGCTCTCGAGTAGGAATGCAAGTATTTGCTTTTCTCTGCTGGCTTAAAAATAATTTAAACACATAACCCAGATAACTTTTGGGGTGAATTCAGATAAGAACACGGGGAAAGGCAGAGAAGCCTGTTTAAATGAATTGTTCCAGGCGTTCTCGCGTCTTTACAGAGCCTCCTGTGGTTTGTTCCTGGCAGGTTTTGTCCGAGGGCCCGGTTGGCTGCTGAAGCTCTTACAGTCAGATCTGCGGATAGTAGGTCAGCTCGACGTTACACAGATGAGCTCAGAGGCGCCTTTCAGAAGTGAGGTTTTCACCACCTTGCTTCCGCATTCTTCCCTCTTCGTGGGGGGTAGGAGAGAGGAAAGGGTACCGACCCGTGGCACTGTAGCATTAAGTCATGTCCCCTCTTCTTTTACTTTTTGTTCTGACACAGGGTCGCTTTCTTGCCTTGTATGGTCTCGAACTCCTGGACACATTTAGATTAATCCTCCACCTCACCCAGTCCTCCAAGTAGCTGGGATGACAGGTGCTCACAGCCACTCTTTCCCCCTCAAACAACTTTTTTTTCTTCTCCTACAACACTTGATTATTTTGTCGTTTTACTTCTAACTACAGTACTGCAATCTAATGGGCATTCCTAACCCTCTGTTAGGTATGAATGGAGTGAAAGCCTTATCAGTTTGAAATACGCAGTATGCAGTTAACTGAAAAAGCCGTAACATAAATCTTCGCAGGCCCTAAAAGTTTTGCATCAGTTGCTATGTTACGCAGGGCAAACATTTGTGTGTGTATTTGTCCAGGGAAACTTCATTGTAAATGTTGTATTTTTAAAATTGCGTTCACCACAAAAATGCTAATGAAATGACAAGCTATAGTTTTTGAAATCAGTCACTATTATGAAATTGTAAGCTGTTCCAATTGTACTGTTTCAACCAAGAAGTCAGCTTTAACCCTTCTAAAGAAGAAAAAAGAGGAACAGAGGATAATAATGTGCAAAATATGTACGGTGGCTATAATAAAATATGAAACAATAAACTATTGACTTTCAAAAGTCTCACTGGAAAAGTCACTGAGGAAAGTTATTTTTGCAGCCAAGCTCACTGTCTTGAGCTCGTAACGCTGATGTGGTTCATATGAAGGTTGCTTCGTCTGACCTTGTGAGCTTCCAGTTACTTTTAAGTCATAAAAGTGAAAATATCTTTGTTTTTCAGTGAGTCTTTCATTACAGTTCATGTTTTATGCTCTCTACTCAACAGGATTTGTGTGATACTTATTTGGTTACTTACATGATTCATAGTAGAGAATTCTCAATTTGGTTTTGTTTTGGCAAGAGAAGAATCTCCTAGGTTCTGTAATATTTGAGCTTCATGGGGGTGAGACTCTTGGATTATTTTGTCCATAGAGTTTATCTCATAGGTTTTTAAGTAAATACGTGTTAAGTGATTTGGTAGATGGGGTATAATATTAACCTCTGTTGCTACTGCAGTGGATAATAAGTTGAAAAGCTGGTGACAACATGTATTAATTTCCCAGGGCTGCCTTAACCAGCTGCACAAACTTGGTAGCATAAACAACACACATGAGCTGGGCCCAGAGGTACCAGCCTGAAGTTCCAGCACTGTAGGAGATTGAGATAGGAAGATTGCAAGTTCAAGCTTTGCCTGGACAGCTTAACAAGACCTTGTCTCAAAATCAAAATCAAAAATGGGCTCAGGATATAGCTCAGTGCAATAGTCCCAGGCTCTAACCCCAGTCCCACCAATAGATAGATAAATAAATAAATAAATAAATAAATAAATACTTAGACACTAGAAGTTTGAGTTCTAAGTGTCAAGCAGGATGTTTTTCCTGAGGCCACCCTCATTGGCTTGTAGATACCTGTCAACTGCATGTTCACCTGGTCTTCTCTTTGAACCCTGTCTATGCTCAAATTTCTTGTTCTCATAAAGACACAGGGACAAGCGTATGTGTACCCTCTGTCACACAGTGGACATTCTACATTAGGACCAGCTACCACTCATCATGGAAACACTGCTTTGCATGGTACATCTAACATACAGGGCAGGGTTTCCCAACTCCCTGATAATGTACAGCAACAGGGAAGCCTGAAATGAGAAAACACAGAAAAACAGAGCTTAGCATTTCATTGTCAATTTAACTGAGTATGTACTGTATGTTAGAAGTTCTTCAAAAATTCTGCTGATGCTTATACCTGACCTTACACGGAATGTTCACACTTAAAAGCAGGAAAGAAACTCAAAGGTCACTTGGTTTAGCTGCCATGTTTTCCAGTGGGAGAAACTGAGGCACAGAGAGGTTACAGAATTTGCACAGATTCTCTTCCCTGAATGTGAGTAGCTCCCAGATGAGACACTAGCCTTTTAAACTACCAACCAGGGCTCTTCTCTCATAGCCAACAAATTTCAAAGAACCTCTCTCTGTGTAGGGTCTGGAGTACCACAGCCAACATTTTGAAAACATAGTACTTAACAGGACACTTCCATACACATATACTTCAAGCCCATTTTTTGGTGTTTCCCAGCCAGTGTCTCCTTACAAAGTAGTATCCTGAAAGGGTCTAGTCTAGCGCCAGGTCACCCACCACACGATCACCCCACTGCCCTGCAAGCAGGAACATCAAGGTTTTCTAGGCACACTGAGGCAATGGTGTTGGCTTGGTTGTTCACATTACTCTATACCAGGACACTTCTCAACTATCCATTGACTCAGGGTAACTTCTGGCTTACATGTTTTGACAAGAATAAAATAAATAGAAAGCAAAGAATATGAAAATCCAATTCAAGGAAAGGTACTGTATACATATTCTAACTAGTTTAACAGCCTAACCACAAGAACTTGAATATCAAAAGTATTGTTAGAATTCTTCACTTGCTAAATACTTGAGATAAAACGATTAGTCTACATGGAACAGTGGAATTTTGTAACAGGAAAATAAAACAAGAAATTAGAGGACATTTTCCTTGCAACTTCTTTTTTCCATTGTCACTGCCTCCTTCTAAATGGCTGTGAAAAGCAGAACTTCTTAAGTGAACAACTTGTCTGCTCCTTGAGCCAGCGGGTGGGGTGACAGTCAGGAGAAGCACTGCTTCCCCAGTTCTGTCCAGGGACTGATTCTTTGAATCCAGGGACAGTATGTTAATTCTCCTTCCTGACTTGTTTTGGGGGAGAGTGAGGGAAAGGAATGAGGAGACTGGTGCATGGTGGATTGACCTAACTTTTAAAATTTAACTAAATTTAAATACTTAAAAGCTTAGAGGTTTGTCAGACCAACCAGATAATATGTGCAGTAACATTTGACAGGGTGTTTTGCTTTTTTTTTTTCTCGATGTTTCTCCAATTTGAAGGAATGGATTTATGTGGATATTTCATTGAACCTAAGGTGGACATATTTGGTGTGCTGCAGGCCCATTTTGTGTTGCTTTCTATTGTGTTTAATCTCAGTTTTACCTCAGTAATAATCATTTAAGTTGTAGCTTTTTATTGTCTCACAAGGAATGTTCAATTCAGAGAGTTTCCAACAGACTTGGAAACCATGTAAAGCAACTCATTGTTGGATCATAGTCTAATTCAAAATAGATGAAATAACAATTTGATATCATGTCTGAAATATACATATGCAATCTGACACTTTAATAAGTAATATGTACTTTTATGTAACATTTCTTGCATCCACTTACTTTTGTCTGCAGATTATAAGGTTTGAATTTGTTTTATATCATCTTGCTCATGCATTTCCTTCTCTCTTTCTTTCCTTCCTTCTTTCCTTCCTTTTTCTCTTTTCTTTCTCCATGGCCCAGGGGATAGAACCCAGGACCTTTACACTGAAGTGCATCCTAGAACTTTTTTGTCTTTTTATTGTGACAGGGTCTCCCTGCGTTGCAGAATTGCCCAGGCTGGACTTGCAGTAACTGCGCTCCTATCAGAGCATCTCAGAGCGCCGATGTGTGCACTGTGCCTGGTTTCAGTTATTCTTTTAGTATTGCAGAATTCCTAATTTCCATTTATAAAAACATATGCATATGGCCTTATTTTTTACATTAACAAAAATCACGTCTTTTTTTCGTGTTATAGAACTAAATGTAAGCCAGATTTGTTAAAATAAAAATGAAAGTCTTTATTAAACTATTGATTATTCATATCTGTACTATAGCTGTCAATCATCATATAGACTTTACAAAACATTTTTGTATTTTGTGGACAGTTACTAAAACCTCTACTTTAGCAATCTAATTCATTGAACAAAACATCATGAAATAGTCAGACAACTTTATAATCTTAATTTATCTCAATCCTAGACATTCTCAAATTAGGCTTTGGCAATAAGAATGATGTCACTGCCAGGCAAACCTGCCATGTACATTTCTGCTGGTGATGCTCTCTAATGTAGTGCTGTGATGTAATGATGATGCCCAGTGTTCCAGGGGACTCAGCACACCAAAGTTGTGAGGTCCAGCAAGGGCGGTGTAGACCCCAGGGCAAGGTGTTTCTAGTTTCATTGTACAGAGCCGATTCTCCTTCAAAAGGAAAGTGCCTGAAGGCAACCCTTAGAGCGTGTTTCTTTCAGATGGACACCACTGGGCGGTATGGGACAGCAGTGGTCCCATTATTGTGATGGTTTCATGGGTCTACTGGGTTTTAAAAAGACCATTATAAGTGGTAAAGATTTATTATGTGGACCAATTGGAGGGAGGGTTTTTTTGCATGGGGAATGAGGGGTGTGAGTAAAAGCATGAAGTCTCAGATGAATGAGGTACAGTGTGATAGCTAATGAAGAGACCAGATTGATTGGACAACATGTGCCTGTCTTTGATGAGGAGAGGAGAGGATAGGAAGGTGGGTAGAGGCCCGGAGGTGGGGGCCTGGATGCGGGGTAAGGAATCTGAAGATTGTCCTCCAGATGAGAAAGCTCCTAGGCATTTGTCCAGATGCATCTCGTGACCAGTGATAACAGCCCCGAAGGAAAAGAGTGAAGTCGGACCACAGAGACCATTTAGAAAGCAGCTGCACAGGGCTGTGTCTTGAGTGTCTAGCCCAGAGCCCAAACAATACAAAGGAGACGAAATGTTCTGTTATAGTGAGTGGTAACTGCTGTTCTTTGATTTCTGAAAGGAATCCATCATTACCGTCGAGTGATGAAGGTGTGTGGCTGTACGCACCGGTTGTCCAAGTTGGATGCAGCCATTATGCAACATAAATATATACTAATGAAAACAATAAGTGTGAGGAAGAAAACGCAGAGCTCTCCCTTGTCACCTAACCCACGGAGAGGCACTCTCCGTGGGAACGTCTGGGGCTCTGTTCTGCTTTGTTTTGTCTCAGTTTCTGCATATTGGAATCGTGGCATGTTAAGTATGTATTGACAGGCATATAACTTACTTTTCATCAATCCTTTGGTTAGCAAAAATTTCTACAGTACGTATTTCTACTGGCTGCACATTATTTGATCTTTTGAATACAGCATAATAGATTATTCCATTATTATAAGTTTAAATCCCCCTAGCTCTTAGTTATTGTAATGACTGTTGTCAATGAACATTAACCCACATAAGCCTGTTATTTTATGCTGTATTTTCTGTATTTATTTAAGCAAATGTTTTGTTTTCCTTTAATTTGAGATGCATTCTTTATGTATTTATATTCGCCCACTTGAATTTTACTTTGTTTTGCGACTCTTCACACCTAGAAATTGGGAAGAGGGTGGTTCCTATGGAGTTTTAAAAGCTCCATTTATATGCAGAGTATTAACACTTACCTGCTTTTATTGAAATTCTTGACTTATTTAGTTGCCAGTTCATTTTATGCTGCTTTGATCCATCCATTGTACGCGGGCAGTGGGCAGGTCTTAGTGCTTTTCCATTCCAGCCAATGCTGTGATGTGCATCACTGCACACACTGAAAGGATGCTCGCAAGTGGGGGATAGAAGATGTGCAAAGGCCCAGTGCTCACTAATGCCATTTCTATGGGCTAACGTGGTTGTGCCCTTACACTCACTTCTATAGACAACCCAGAAAATCAGGGGACTCTCGATCTCACACGTTTTCCAGTTTTTTGCTTTCTAGTCTCATGTATGTGAATCAGTATCTCTTTATGTGTGTGAAACATTCTTTTTCATGCCTTAATGGATTCCATGTGTATTCTTATCATATACATTTTAGTCTGTTCCTGTACTTCAGTGTTGTCTCATCTCATTCATGGAATTTTTGGTATTTTCTATACACTAATGTTGTGACGGTCATATTTTTTGGCAGAGTATTCTTTCAGTGTCTTTCCGGTGTCTTAATTCTGTTTTATTAAGTGTTTCATATTTAAAAATTATAGACAAATTTAACAATGATAGTTTAGAATATCTGTCTTATATCTTAAGGTTTTTGATTTCAAATATTTGTCATCTATATTTTATTCCAAATCTTAGAAGTTATTTTATCTTAGTATTCTAATTCATATGAGAGTATTTGCATCATTATCAGGCCATTTTCCAGATTGAGGAAAGTGAAAAATGGGAAACAAAAGAAGAATTAATGTAGCTTTGTAATTGTAATGTAGCTTTGATTATAAATCCATAATAGAACATTGGGGATTTTTTTTAATGTTTTAAGTGAGCCTAGGCTGTCTCCCACCTCCTTGGTGTGTGGTAATTGAGGTTAGTGTCATTCTCATTGATTTCACAAAAATATATCAGGCTTCACCTGCTCAAAACCTTTACAAAAGAGGGAGAAATCCCTTGGGTTGAGCGCAGTATCATTGCTGCATGTTTTCAGCCTCCTCTCCATAAGGATAAGTAGTTAGACAAGCAATTTATTGCCATTCTAAAACACTTGACAAAGGATTTGTTTTCCTTTCAGCCGCTCACAGCTTCTGTGAGCCCTTCAGTGTTACCCGCTTCGGCTCTGCCCCTGGACCTGCTCAACAACGCGGTTAGCGCCTTCAGCACCTTGGAAGATCTCATTCGGTATCTGGAGCCAGACAGGTGGCAGCTGGACCTAGAAGATCTGTACAGGCCCACGTGGCAGCTTCTTGGCAAGGCTTTTGTGTTTGGAAGGAAGTCCAGAGGTAAGCTCCACCCTCAGGTTAGAACCTCATTTCGTTTTCTTGGCAGCTAAGTTTTCAAAACTTTTCTGCTACAGCTTCTAAAGGAAAGACTTTAAAATTCTTCGGTCATATATTTAAACAATCCCTGTCTTATCATATGAATATATACGTGTGTGTGTGTGTGTGTGTGTGTGTGTGTGTGTGTGTGTGTGTGCATTAAAGCAGAATACAGACAAAAGGAGTCAATTATAACTCAGAGATTTTGGATGTTTAAAGAGATACTTCTGAAAATTGGTGCCATTTATTATTTTCTAAAGTATCATTTTGATGTGAAGTATTTCATAGTGTTTTACAAAAACCATTGCTTTCTTCAATCTATGCTTGAAGTGTATTGATTTACAGACTTAAGAGAAATTTTTTAGAGCTACAAAACCAGTTGGGGCCTGTGTCTTCTCTAGTGACACAGGTACATTCATTTCCATATCTTATAAAAATGTCTGATAACATGAAAAAATAACGTGACTCACATAAAGTAGAATTAGAAGTTTCCTAGGTAGATTTTATAGGTGAAAACAATGACATAAAGGAAACCAACTCGTGTTGTTTCTTTATGGAAATTGTTTTCAGAAGGACCATGTTTGGGCAAATGGACATACCCCTGTTAGGGAAAGTTCTAGGCTGCAGTGGGGCAGCAGGCTCGCAATCCCAGCACTCTGGGAAGCTGAAGCAGGAGGATGGCAAGTTAGAGCTCAGTCTGAGCAGTTTAGCAACTTAGCTAGCCCTTTCTCAAAATTAAAAATAAAAAAAAAAGAACTGAAGGTATAGATCAGTGCAAAGGCCCTCAGTTCAATCCACAAATAAATAAACAAATAAATACATAAGTATGAAAAACTGATGAGTAAACTTAATTCTGTATGATCAAGTCATTGCCAGTAATGTTATCTGAGTTACTGAGGTTAGCTAATTTTTCTAGTGACCTTAGAATTGGAAGTGTCTATATCAGAGACAAATTAAAGTTTAATAGAAATAAATAGGTGACCCCCAAGAAACCTGTTGCAGTCTGTGAGAAACACTGAAATGTGCACAGGCTCACTTCAGAGAAGCGGCGCCAGTGCAGAAGAAGGCGCTTAGATGGAACAGGGCCTGTCCAATTTGAGCCATCCACAGGGCAGATTGCATGAGACTTATTCTAACTCTTGTCAGAAAGCAATTGGATTCCTGCCTTTTCCGGCCCTGATTTGAAGCCTTTTTGGATCATAAGCTTTAATCTCAGCAGGTCATGTTCAGACTTGCCCAGCCCTGGTATTTTCCTGGGCCCACAGACGTGGTTTCCTTTTAGCAATATTTAAAATTCGTGTTCCAGTGCAAGGGCAGCCGAATCCCGTCCGGATGCTGAACGTTGTTCCATGTTTATGAGATCCAATCCTGCTATGTAGCTTGGTGACTAACTTACCAACACTTCTCCTCCCTCTTTCTTAGGAGCAGAAAGAGGAAGGTCTGGCAGGCTGGGGAGCACAGGGGCCCTTGTTAGGGAATGTGGGTTATCCTGTGCATCTCCAGGAGGTGGGGAGCAGGCACAGGCTTTCAAGCTCATATCTAGTTTTGTGACAGCTGATTTCTGGATGTGTGCCTGAAACTTTGCCTTCTCCGTGTCATTATGCCTGAATTCTTGTGCTTAATTCTCAAAAACTTGGCCGGAGGCTAGGCTGTGTTTAAAAGCATCCAGTGCTGAACCAGATCTTTCAAATATTCATTTAACGCTTTCCAAATTGAAGCTTTGTGCACTTTGCCAAAACTATTAACTTTGTAAGTGTACAGTAAGTGTGAGAAAAGCAGTGTATATTTTTGGAACTTTACATAAACTAAAATGCAGGTGTGGTAAAACATCTATATAGACAAAACGTACTCTCCTCTGGAAAGTCTTTCTACAAAGAAAAAAGGAGTAAAACTTTCAAAAGCTTCTAATGAGAAATCGAAATAGATTTTCCCCAGGATAAACAAATCACAATGTTACCACATTCATCTTAGGGAGACCACCCTCAGGGTGCATTACGGTAATACAATATCCTTGGATTGAATATCTTAAAAGAATGAAAAACTAACAAAGTAAAATGTGGCCATAATTTTTATGTCAGTATTATCTTTCTTAGGAAAGCTTTTATTATTAATGAATTCACATTAGAAATTGTGATTTTGATTGTTCACGTGCTCACAGTATTTCTCTTTTGAAAGACAGTTTAACCTCTGCTTTGTCTCAAGATGTAATTATGAAAAGCAAAAGGAATCTGAAAGCTGAGTTTTCCTTTGTGAATAATGAGTAAAAGGAAACTTCAATATTATGGCTAAGCTAAACTATTAAAAATGTGCCTTGGAGAATGGTCTTACTTGTCCCTTTTTTTTTTCTCTTTCTTTTTCCCTCAAAGTTCTGCACAATCTGGGGAGAATTTATGGTACAAGACTATGGTCACATGGCTCTTTTTTCAAGAAACTCGTAGGAGTTCAAAGCTTTAGGAGCAGAAAGCGTAATCGGCAAAGATGCAGTGTTAATTTCAACTCCTTAATTATATTTCTAGCCCAATGTGGTGTGCATTAATGTTTTTCTGCTTCTTTTGTTTCTGAATTTTCATTCATACGTTGCTATGGCAGAAGGAAAAAAGAGATATTTTCTAAGTCAAGCTTAACTAGAACTTAAAAAAAGGCTTTTGATTTTCGTGTCAAACATGATAAGTGAGTGGGAGCTAAGTTGAAAGTGTGTTTAAATTTTCCCATTGTAGCAGGTATCACAATTTAGTTCACTTGGGAAATCCAGCTAACCTTTTATTGTGGTTAAGTAAACATCTTAAAAGGAACATACACAGACTCCTTTTCTACTTTCCTGAAATAGTGTGTTTAAAACTATTTGGGGTGGATATCCTTTGAAAGCTAAGAGCGTCATTCACCTTCTAAGGAAGTTTAAATATTAAACGACACTGAAAACTGTGACAGAAGCTTTTGTACCCGTGCTTGTTTTGCAGTTTTCCCTTCTCCCAGTGCCCAGAAGCCGCCTGCTAGAGATAAGTACGACCCCGACTGAAATGAGCTCACGTAGAGCCTCGGCAGCCTTGTAGGAGAGCTATTACTTCAGCCAAATGGAACTAGATAAAAATATGTGACATCACTTAACCTAATGATCACATTACTATTATTATACATAATTTGGTCCTTTAAGGTCATGTGAAAGAATGAACAAATTTGCTCTTAAATATTTAAAAGTTTTCACAGGATCATTTTCAGATAATAAATATATCCTGGGCTGGGGGCATAGCTCAGTGATTACAGCACTTGCCTGGGTAGGACAAGGCCCCAGTTCAGTCCTCCAGCACCACATAATAGCTGAGCATGGAGATGCACACCTGTAAGCCTAGCACTCAGGAGACTGGCAAGATTGCCATGGGTTCTAGGCCAGCCTGAGCTAAATGATGAGCTCAGGACCAGTCTGGACTATGCAGTGAGACCCTGTCTCAAAATATTTAAATAAGTAGATAAAAATAAATAAATAAATAAATAAATATTTACTCAAAAACTGATTTTTTATTAAATTGGAAAAGTAATTGTGTAGCTAATAAAATATTGAAATGGGCCCATTGAATTAGTCTTGCTTGGTATATTTCTATACTTGATCCAGGTTTTCCTCAATCATGTAGTTAACATGTTTGTAATTTACAATTCAATATACATAATTCTATAATACATTTCTTAGAAATACTAAAATTGGCTATTTTGGGAATCAGAGAGTATCATTTACATAAAGCAAGAAAGCAAACATTTAAATTTTCATTGTTTTGATATCTTAAAATTATTTAAAAAGTAGCAGTTAATCTTTTAAATTGGATTTACCTAATGATTATCAGTTAACGTCATCCTTAACTAGGAAATATCTTTCAATTCATGTTTATGTTTCTCATGTCAGTATAAAATATTTAACTGTTTTCTCAAATTTTAGATAATCATTCTACTTTTTCTAAAACTTCTTCTGAAAACAGAACGGAACCCGAGGAATAAAAATCATCAGAATCTCCTCAATTTTATTGGAAAAATTGTCTTGTTTGGTATTTCTAGCCAAGAAAAAATATAGGTAGACCTATAAAACAGATATTAAATTATAACAGAAGTATTTATCCTAATAATTAGATACTATTCATGTGTTAAACATAAATTCATAGTAAACATAGCATATTTTGTAGAGACAGTGTCATTTTGTAGTTAAACACAATGGTTCTTTGAGGATTTACTGCAGCCAGCTAATGAAAGGGTGTTTTGTGAGGTTGGTCTTTACCAGTAGGTATTCTTAAAAAAATAAAGCACCAGATAGCCAACATGCCAAGAGAATAGCAACCCTGGATACATGTTGGATATATCTTCTGTCTTTAGCTGGGGAAAGCCAGGGCCAGAAGGAAGCTATTTAGTGTAAATTTTCGAGGTCTATAAATTCCTAATATATCGGAAGCTTTGCTTTGTGACAGCTTCTCGTCCTATAAAGGATACCAGTTTTTCTATCCATGGTCCACTCAGCTCTCTGCAAAACAATATCTTCATTCCCTCATTTTTATGTTACGACTCTTACTGCCATGAAGATTCTAGAAAGTTCTGCACTGGCCTTATTAAGTTGTTCATTAATTGTATGAGCCTATTGCTCCTTTAAACATTACAATTGTTTTTTAATCAAAGCGTTCTTCCTTTTACATTGTTTGCTTCCCTCCAATGCTGTCCTTGTCTACTCATTCACAAAGGTTAAAAGGTGTAGCCCTTTTTTTCTTTCTTTAAAGTTTCCTATTTATAGCTCTCCACTGTTTTGTTGGCTCTGTCCTTAGTATTACACAATGGCATCTCTTTATTGGCCACTAAGTCATAATGAAGCTTTGTTCACCATGAAATAGAGCATCCAGTTTGTGAACTGTACGGCCTTACACCCTAGTTAAAGTAAGAAGGGATATTGTTCAGGTTATTATTCATGAACTAACCAGATTTCTTTATGAAGAGTGCTGAATGAAATACTTTGAGACTCACAGCAGGAACATCTGCGTGTTTCTGTGCTTGTCTCCGTGGCCTGCAGTGGTGGATCTGAACCTTCTGAAGGAGGAGGCGAGGTTGTACAGCTGCACGCCTCGGAACTTCTCGGTGTCCGTCAGGGAGGAACTCAAGAGAACCGATACCATTTTCTGGCCAGGTTGTCTCCTGGTTAAACGCTGCGGTGGAAACTGTGCCTGTTGTCTCCACAATTGCAATGAATGTCAGTGTGTCCCAAGCAAAGTTACTAAAAAGTACCACGAGGTAGGTGTGCCCTGTTCTTCTCAGTCTCCTCTCGGTATTATGTATCTTAAAACAGGATGCATCTGAAATGGATTTATATGTAGATGAGAGAGGTGTCGCACAGGGTTTGTAAACAGTTTATGCTTTCACTTTTTAAAATTAGGATCTTTAGTTTAAAAATCTGGAGAGTAAGGATTTAGTAAGCTTATTCTCCAGTAAACAGCAGGGGTGGCCAGCATTTTTTCTTATTAAAGAGAGAGAGAGATGTTGTTCTGAGGGGAAAAAGCAAGTGTAACTTTTCAACTATGAAAAGTTTTTAAACCATGAAAAGAAAATATTTTAAAGACAAACCTAGAGATAAGTCATTGCTTATTTTGGAGAAAGAAGATCTTTGATATTTAGTTTTCTGTTTAGGCTTAAATGAATGCATAAATCCAAGAGAACCCAGGCACAGGTATACTGACCTTGGTACAATCCATATTGCCTCCAGTGGTGCTATGCTCAATGTTTCTTTTTATTTGCTGAAATTACAGAAAATATAAAATGAAGTGCTGCAATTCTTTTTAAACTTTAGAATCACAGAACTTATGCACTTAAATTTTTTATTAAGGCTGAACTATCACCAATTATATACTGTCTTTGCCAGCACCATGTAGCATGCATGTATCAGAAAAAAGTCCCTTTTTGATGGGTCATCTTTCATTTATACAAAATGTTTACCATATACCAAAACAGATTCTATCCTTTTGACCTCATATCAGTATTTCTTTATTATTTTAAATTTTACTCCAAATAAAACAATACAGAATAAGTATCTACATAAGAAAAACATTGGTGAAACTCTCATGCGTTAAGTACTCCAAACAAGGACCGTTTCATCAACTGCACTCCGAGGATGTGTTTCTCCTGACTTTCCTCAGCACCGTGTTGGTGGTGGAGTTGGAGAATTAAAGCACTGGGTTCCGGCCTACAAGGGTTCCTGTTTCTGTGTTAACCTGCCATTAACTTGTTGTGACTGTTATCCTCATACTAAACCTTTGTAAAATGAGCGTCACATATGATAATACTGCAGGTTTCTTTTATCTCTGTTAGTCTATAACAGTTATTAGAGGTCAAGCTCTTAGAAGATAACATCAGAAACTGGTAATCGGTAATTACAAACATGATTGTTTATTCTTGATGCTCAACATTCAACTCTCATTTTCACACCACATGCCTTTAAAGATCCTTGTTTGAGGGACAGAGTCTTTGATCCAGTTTGCAGCAGTAGGTGGTTTGGGGCTAGGGATGCAGTTCCGTGGTGGAGTGCTTACTTAGCATGGTATGACCCTGGGAACCACTGCGTCACCAAGCACCCTAGCAGAAGGGAAGCGATTGTCCTGGGCAGAGGGGCTCCCAGAGCTCCCGGTAGCCTGTGTCTTCAGGCCCTCCTGACTGCGAGCTCATGAATTGGGGATTTAGTTAACAACAGGAATACCCTCATGGTAGTTCTCCATGACAGCACAATTAAAGTGCAGCAAAGGCTAGACAGACATTTGAGTTGTCTAGCATAACATAAAAGGTTGTTTTAAAAATATACATAAACCTGCAGGGATCTTTCCCACCTAAAATTATTCAGTTTGACGTTCTTAAAGTAAGTACCAAGTAAGCAAAGTGTGTTTGGGAGCCTGATTTACCTAGTAATTCTTGGATTTAGAGTCAATGTTGAAAGAGTAATAAAACACAGACCTTGACTACCTGTACTGGGCCTTCTCTGAGCTTTGCTCCACCAGGCCCCAGCTCTGGCCTACTGATGCCAAGCCTTTTGCCATGCCATGCTCTGCTCCCCCAGTCCCCAGCTCTGGCCTACAATGCCGAGCCTTTGCCATGATGTGGTCTGCTGCACCAGTCCCCAGCTCTGACAATGTTCTGTCCATCCTGTTCCTAAAAGTCGTCTCTTAAATATTCATTTGTTTTAAGATTATCCAGAAATTTGTCAAGCAGTGTCTGTTTTCAATTCTCGGATAAAGAAACCATTCTGTGTGCATCAAGGCTGTGAGCCCCCAGTAGACTTGGCGCCCTTTTCAAAGAACTTGAATCACCCCATCTAAGGGGGGGGGGGGGGGTGCTGGCTATAGATATTATACACATGCACATATCTACATAAACATATAACTATGGATGATTTCTCTAATTATATGTCCATCCATTAGTTCCTCTCAAGTGTCTCTAATGTAGGCAAGTAAAAAATGCATTATAAAGTTACCTTGTCTACCATTATCCTATATATTTCAAATAATAATAATAATATCCCAAATGTTAAATGCTTTATGGAAATCGTTAATCTTTGTGGTAGTATTTGTGGAGAAAGGTGATTTGTTGGCATAATTTATAATTTCTGAAGCATAAGTTTTTCTCATCATTGTATTTTGAAGATTATTTCTAAATCTAGTACAAGTACTAAATAAATAAAATTACATTAGACATAACTTAAAATTGTTCAAATTCATTAAATAATTGAAAACCATTAACCTAAACCTAGAGACTTAGCTCATTTAAAGAAAGGCTTTGGTTCTTTTTAGTGATTATCCCAATTTTTAATTAGAGGAATAGTTCATTTCTTGAAAATAGGAGACAAAAGTAGAGGTGAGAGGTTCTCACATCACTATTTCAATCACACCATCTCTTATAAACACTATTGAATAGTCCTCATTGTGTTGTGACAAAGATAGTTGGAACATTCTTTTATTGGTTTTCTGTTGCATTTTTGTTGAGTTTTGTAGAACCATTGTATCAGGAATACATTTCATGAGTAAAAAGGTTCATAAAATACAGTGGTATCGTGTTACTGATATCAGGAAAATATATCAGTTCTTTTTTTTTTACTCAATGACTCTGACATTCTAGTCAAAGGAATATATTTCCTTAATAATTTCCCTCCATTCTAAATTGGGAATTTTTAGAAAAGCAATTCAGGGACTTTGTGTATGCACACACTTGTGTGTCCCTTGTCTATGGAAAGCTTTCTAGTGTTCTACATATTTTAGTGCCCTCACATGACAGTTTATCCTCAGTGCGCACTAAGACTGCTACACTATCTGTAGCAGAAAACTCTTACTATTTTCGAATCATTGCTTATTTATTTTTTTCTTTGTCTCTACCAAATTGAGAACTAGAGAAACAAAGATCACATTGCAGTAGTAGCAGTCACGCTGGAGAGCCCAGACTCCAGCGCTAGACTTCCAGGTGGACCCAGAATGTTACTCCGAGCAAGTTACAAATTTGTGCCTCAGTATCTTCATCTGTAAGATGAATTTCCAGTCCTTTGACCCAAGGGTGAGGAAACAGCGAGACAACACGGTCCCACTCATTGAGCCAATTCTGGCACGTGTTAAACTCTTTCTGTACTTCGTTCTCTCCCTCACCTTTGGTCTACCCCTTTCTTTAGTTATGGTCAATGAGGATGATCTGTTAAAATGTAGTGATTTTCACCCAAGGAAGGAAAAGTATTTTTCTGGCCAAAAGTTCTCATCTCGGACCATAGTAATAAATTTCTTGCTTCCTTTCTTTTTCCTTTTCTTCTCTTTTTCTTTTTAATTATTTATATTTTGGCAATAAAAAGTGAACTCAGAGTGGTGTGCATGTTAGGTAAGCACACTGTCTTTGAGCTACAACCCTTTCCTCTATTTTTAATTAGCTTAATGGATTTGTCTCATTTATACCTTTGTATTAATTTCTTTTTTCAGAACCAAAGTAATCTTTTCTACTGTTAGATCCATTTGTAGTAGGGGAAAAAAATGTCATTCACTTGTCTCATTCTGGTAATGGATCCCCTTCCCCATTCGGGCATCTTGGGTGCCCAAATGCTGAAATCACCAAGTTAGAACATACCAACACATGTTCATGGTGTCTGTTCTTTTCTCTAGGCTTTGTCTTGAGTTTTTGCTGGACATTATTTTTTCCTTTTCTTTTTTAAAATTTTTCATGCTGTACTCTCAGTTCTAACTCAAAATTGAAAATCAACTTTTCCTCCTTATTATCATCGAGTGTGGATTGGTCATTTCCAAGTCTCTGATTCTCTTGGAATATCAGAACTTTCTAAGCAAATTACAAAAGAAAATGCTAATAGTGCCCCACATTCCACAGATTAGAATTTAAAAATTACCAGAACATTATGAGATTTTTTTTTAATTTGTAGATATCCATAGGCATCAGGAGACATAGACTGGGGAGAGTGGATAGTTTTGCTCCGCAAGCCAAGGTGGCTGGAGCTCACTGAAGGCAGCTGGACACACAGCCTGGGCTGCCCGTGGCCTGGACATGGCTGCCTCTCTCATAATTCCATATTCCACGTTCATTTGTCCTCCCTTCCAAATAGAACACCACACGTAGGTGGAAATGGGAATTGAGTAGATCGGCTATCCAGTATTGCAGTTTATCTTACCCGGCTTCATTCCAGACCAGTTTGACATATAACTATGCCAGGAAATAAACAGCACTAGTAACTTAGATCTGGCTGGGATGGCACTCTAGGCTTTCCAAAACAGAGATGATGTAGGATAAGACTTGGCAGTCACAGCATTAGGTTTCACAGTGTGGTATGATAGCCTTAGTAATTTTTGTTCTAGAATTGTACTACCTAAAAATGGAAAATCCACTTCAAACATTTACTAATTCTAATAGGTGGAACTTTAAAGTTTATCTGTCTAGGAAGAAAGTTGCTAAATAAGTAGGATAAATGACTAGTAATCTTCTGAGCCTTTAAAAATTATTCTCTCTTACTCATAGTAATTTCAGTTTGGCCCATGTACAAATAAGTATGTCACTTTGTCTAAGTCTCTGTGCACTCATGTGTAAAATAGGGATAATAATTGTAAATTACTTCATAGAATTCTTGAGAGTTAAAGTATGTAAAAGCATTATTATTGTGCCTGGCACCCAGTCAGTATTCAAAAAATGTTAGCTAATTAACCTCTGCCAGTAGCACATATTCCAAATGGGCGGGGCATTCTTTAGTTTTCTTTCTTAAATCTTCAAACAGAACAGTCATGAGACTTGACTTGTGCTTTTGTAGCTGAATGAAAATGTACACAAATAGTCAGTATCTTGTCAAACTACTTCATGAACTTTCTGTCATACCCAGAAAGCAGAGAGGCTGGACAAATTCCTATGACTGTGTGCTGTGGCTGTTGCCCATAGGCCAAACAAAACCTGATCACTGAAGTGTTTTCATTTCTTCCGTAAGAAATGAAACATCTCACACCCGAACAGGTAGCTACTATCAAATCTTACAGATAATCTTTAATACAATACACACCTAGATCCTTCTTTCACATCATCTAAAGGAAATACTTTTAGTTTTGGTGTCTGTCTCTATTTTTATTAAAAATCTCAGTGGTCTAAACTGCAAATACCTTTATTTAGTGGAGGTGTTTGCCAAGCCTGCTCAGCACAGTAGGGCCCAGCTGCAGAGAGTGAGCTGTGGCAAGGCTGGCGCCTGGGAAGTTCATCTAATCCCGCTCGTCAGGTTTACAGAGGACTTGAAGTGTAGCCAAGCAAATTAATGAGTGGCATAATTGAGCAGGCTCAGCTGTGGACTGATCATGTTTCTGTCCATGGGATTTCTGTACTTGACTGTCCCGCTTCAAGAATAAATATTTGTTAAACATGTGAAGAAATGAATGAGAGAAACTAACAAATGGGAAAGCAAATTTTGCATTAATGATTTTGAAGCACTTCAGTTGAAAGTCTTTCTAGTAGAACCATGTGAGTAAAATAGTGAGCTAAAGTGAGTCTTTCAGTGTGCAAATGTCTCCATCTTCTGAGGCACTGCACTCCCGCGCGGTTGGCATTGAAGTGCTGTGTCTCTTGTAAGATGACAGTGATCACTTATGATTGTTTGCATAATGCCTTCACTAGGGAACACTAAAATTCACCTCTGGGCTGGGAGCACAGCTTAGCGATTGGAGCACTTGCCTGGGAAGCAAAATCCAGCATTTGATTCCCACAGCACCACATAATAGCTGGGACACATGGGCAAACCCAGAACTCAGAAGGGTGAGGCAGGAGTTTTACCATGAATTCTAGACCAGCCTCAGCTATAAAGTAAGTTGTGGACCAGCCTGGATAACAGAGCAAGACCCTGTCTCAAAAATAACTAAATAAAAATAAATTGTCTCTCTTGGAACCCAAGATTCTTTTCCCAAAATATTACTTATACATGACCCAGGTGCTGTAGACATTGATTGACTTTAAAAGCGGCTTACCTGGTTCCCTTCCAGGTCCTTCAGTTAAGACCAAAGACTGGTGTCAAGGGATTGCACAAATCACTCACTGACGTGGCCCTGGAGCACCATGAAGCGTGTGACTGTGTGTGCCGAGGGAATGCCGGGGGATAACTGTCACCGTCAGCAGCCTGTCCACAGCGGCCAGGTGCAGTGGCGGGTTCTGCTAGAGAACTTTCACATTATCTCCACTCACAATCTCAGTTTGCTTCAAGGACCTTCCGTCTGCAGGATGTACAGTGTGTTTGAAAGAAGAGACCCCACGTGGAATCAGGAGTGGTGCTGCAGTGCCTCGAGAGGAGACCCGGAGGACAGGGGAAAGGTCTTCAGCCGTGGAGACAGACACCACGGTGCAGATCACTAGCTAGTTGTGGAGTTAGCGCGTTCCTTTCCCGCTAGCTGCACTCTGTATTCAGGTGTCTTGATGCGGCTTACGTAAGTGTCAGTACAAGAAAAAACTGTGCACATAAGCACTCATTCTCTTGCTCTGCTTAACTCAAAAGCTCTATGTTCTGAGCTGAGAAATCATGGAAAATCTGGAAATTTTGGCATTATATTTGCATTTATGAACCAGAATGTTCTATATTCCATAAAGTTTGCTTTAAAGAGGAACTGTGTTGCTATGAATTGAACTGGTGTCCCTATGCTGGGAAGGACTGGATGTCCCCGAGATTCTGCTCCAGTGTCCCTGCCTCTTAGGAGGAGAACAGTATTCAGGGTTTGGGAGGATCGCACCTGACAGAAGAGTGGCCTTATCTTCACGTTAAGTCGGCTTGTCTGTTTTATTGTGTACATTTTTATATTCTCCATTTGACATTATGACTGTTGGCTTTTCTAA
This sequence comes from Ctenodactylus gundi, assembly GCA_004027205.1. Taxonomy (NCBI): domain Eukaryota; kingdom Metazoa; phylum Chordata; class Mammalia; order Rodentia; family Ctenodactylidae; genus Ctenodactylus; species Ctenodactylus gundi. The sequence goes on along the minus strand of PVKB01004191.1, from coordinate 130,811 downwards.
TCTTGTTAAATATATCTATTTTTACCAAAGGTATTTAATATTCTTTTTTGTGACAACCTAGATCGACTATTTTTAGATGGGTAATTTTGTTTTCCAATCAGAATTATGAGAGCCAGAGAACAAAGATGATATGAAATCTTGTTGCTCTGACAAAAATACATGTATTTTCTTCTTGTGTGGTGCTAGAGATAGATAAATCCGCATTTTAAAACGTGGACGTGGGAAATCAATAGAATTGGTAAGCTGTAAAGACTTGGCGGGAAAAAAAATATCATTATCTTCCAGACTCAATAGAAAACAACCTATGAAAAGTAGATATTGGATCCAGCCTCTATCGTGCCCTTCTTGGGGGTCAAGATGAGCCTAGCTCAGAGCATAGAGCACCTTGACAACATGACAGCTTGACAACGTGACAGCTTCCTGACCGAGTGTGCTGGGTTGTGTGGTGGGAATCCATCCTATTTATTGTGACACTATGCTATTATGACCTTTCAACTCTGTTCCATACACTTGTATAAATACATGGATTTTTTAATGTACAGAAATATATCCCTTAACCAGTTCACTCATTGTACTCTTTGGCAGTGGAAAATCAGTAAAATATTCTGCTTGTAAAATGCTTAATATTATGCCTAGGTTATGTGGTGACTATTTGAATTAAAAATGTACTGAATCATCAAATAAAAGAATATGGCTATTTTGGGGAGAAACTAGGTGTGTCTATGTGTGTGTAAGTAAAATTTCCCTCTCAGACTCCAAGAAAATGAACACATTAGTTTTGTTTTACTATGATGTTATTATGCAAAAATACATATAAATTCAAAAGAAAGATAAAAGGTGGGCGGTTTCCTCCGAGGGTCCCTGTCTGTCTCTTCTTTCTTTCTTTTAGAGTAGTGGTCTTTTTTTTCTTCTTCCGTGGTCTTAATGATGATGTCTGATACATTAGTTTGCATCTAACTCAAAAAGTATACGTGGCTTAGCAGTGTTCATCGGGGCTGTGTGGAGTTGGAAACTGGAGAAGTGGGCGATTTTATAACTTCCCATTCACTTCATTTTCAAAGACAGCTAATAAACAGAGTGAATACAGGTCAGTTTGGTGGGTGGATAGAAGTATTTTGTAGAGCATACTTCTGGGTGTGGCTCCTTGGTGCCATACCTGGGGTTCTCTCCAGGGCTGGTTCCTTGTGCTCCATACTGAGCTTCACCTGCCCAGGAGGCTGGCGACGGGACCCCAGGGCTTTAGCTGGCTTCCCAAGGAGTGCGCCTCTCTGTCCTTTCACAACTCCAGTCACACTCTGCCTCCATGACATGAGAACAAGCATCCCAGGCTTACATGTTCTGTCCCAGCTCCTTCAACTCCCTTTACTTCTTTGTCCCTGCCATATAAAGTCCCAGATATAGCTCAACTGTGCATCATGGGAGATGCGAAGCTCTTGGCAACTCCAGCTCTCATCAGTACTCTATAGAGTATTAAGTGTCACAGCAAAGGACCCGATGACCTGTGATTATTCTGACTCATCTAACCATTATGTAGGATACCTGCTTGCTTGCTTGCTTCCTTTCTTTCTTTCTTTCTTTCTTTCTTTCTTTCTTTCTTTCTTTCTTTCTTTCTTTTTTTTGAGACAAGGTCTCACTCTGTAGCCTAGCCTGGTTCTGAACTCACTATAAAGCCCAGGGACTCACAGTAATCCTCCTGCCTCAGCCTCCCAAGTGCTGATATTACAGACGTGCACCACCTTGCCTAGCTTACGTGGTGCGGAGGAATTGAACTCAGGGCTGTGCTCTTGCTAGGCAAGGACTTTAACCCTGAGTCACCCCTCCAGCTTCTCCTTTGTATTTTTTTAATGTTTATGTTTTGTTTCCTTATAAACCATTTTCAATTAAAAGAAAGCCCTCTGTACAGGTAGCAGTCTCACAGTTTCCAGGTCGTGATGGGGACAAGAAAAAACTGCTCTATGACTGATAACATGGATCCTTCTGTAGGTTTTACTAAGATTAATGCAGTATTAACCCACACAATGCCAGGTTCCCGGAAGTCCAGGATGCACTGAGTATGCTGACCACACACATTTTTAAAATTAGGGTATCCATAGCATACACCTTTCTCCTTGAGGGAGGGATTTGTTTTGCATAGTAATATTTATTGAAAGAAAAGAACAAGACTTGATTGTCATAAGGCACGTGTCAGATCTGTGTTTTTCTTTTTGATGTCTCACTTCTGCCTTCCTTTTCTCATCTTCTAATTTATGGGCTTGTTGAAAATGTGCAGTGCACAAAGAGTGGAAACGTCCCTGTGAACATGGTGCTTGGTGACTCACACTCTGCTCCACTCCCTCCACGTGCAGCGAATTAGCAGTGCGAGTTGGTGGGAGGCGAGGCACAAAATGCAGGTAATAACCTTCTCTACAAAGGGGAGTGGACCATCTCTTCTGATAGTTTATTTCAATTATGTATGACAAATGTGACAAATGCAGTTAAAATTAAGAATTTCTTCTTTCTTTGAGAGGCAAGGGAAAGATTGAAAATATAGACCTTTCCACTCAAGTTACTGTAACAAAGTACCCTAGAGGGTGGCTCAGGAGCAAAGTTATATTGAGTGTCCTGGTGGGTGGAAGTGTGAGGCCAGCATTCCAGCGTGGGCTGGGCTTGGCAGCACTACCTTCCTGCCTCGTAGACACGTCTCTGCTGTGTTCTCGCCCAGTGGAAGAGTGAGCAGCTCTCTGCAGAAGACACCACCCCTCAAGAGAAACCTACATCAGGGCTGAGGAGCAAATCGAGAACAGTCTGCCCTCCCGACCCGCTTATCTCCCAGAGTTTCCACCTCAGCTGTGTGTTACACCTTCACACTGAAGCCTGGGATTTCAACATGATGTGGATGACACCGTTATTCAAGGCATGAGATCAATTGCTTTTTGACCTATGTGCCCCCTGAGGGATCAGTCATAGAGTCTCAGGGGCTTTGCATTTTCCATCTGTCATACTGCGTCCACCTCCCCCTTCCTGTCGCTGCTCCCTTAGGGTGGCCCCTCTCCCAGGCTCACCCCACTGGCCTCCATCTTTCTGGTCATTCAGCCTCTGCTGCCATCTGTGCTGTATCCTCCACACCAACCCACCAACCGGAGAGTCTTTCAGGCAAAGCTGATTATGTAACTTGGGTGGAAACTTTTCAATGGAATGCCACAAGGTTCAGCCTTAACCTTGGTATGGCACACAAAATCCTTCATAATCTCAGTGTTTACCACTTCCCGCTTGTTTTGTACCACCAGGCTGAACACGGCCCCAGCGAATGTTTGTGGTTTTCCCCAAACGTCTGTGCCCGAGCACGCGGAGCTCTCTTTGGAGCATTGTTCCTATGCTTAAGCAGGGGATATCTTCACTGGGTCTCAGTTCAAACGCCATTCCACAGGGAAGCTTCTCCCCCCTCCTACTCAACCCCTGCCTCTGGGAATAGCTTAATTATAGGTATTGTCCCATTATGTTACAGTTACCTTCCCTTATTTGGATTTTTTATTAGATTTTGAGTGTAATGGAATTCTCATACCTCTTTTCCCAATTGGGGATTCAATGACAACTTGCACTAATGAATAAACGAAGTGAATGATTTTTTAAATGTCCTACCAATAAGGTATCAAAAACCGTGGAGAGCTAATCTGGGAGGCTGAAGCAGGAGGATCACAAGTTTGAGCATAGCCTTGTCAATTTAGTGACTTTATGAAATCTGGGGACAAAATACCTGGAGACTTCAAAATATTTATGAATTTAAGCTGTGAAAATGACGAGTTAGGAGCTGGCTGCTTTTTACATCTAAAGAGTCCAATATGCTCAGTCTGCTTGGACTTCTGCCCAAATGACTATAGCATGTGAATAAAAATGTTCCCTATGACACAAGGCGATAAAATTATTTTTCTCTTTAACCAAACTATGTTTTGAGACCATATGATTGTCTTGTTTTTGAGACATCCCTCTGGAGTCCAAGCTAGTCCTGAACTCACAGTGATCTTCCTGCCTCAGACTCCTGAGTGCTGGAATTAGAGGCCTGTGCCACCATGCCCAGATATAACATGGTATCAGGGGATTGAACTGGGACCACACACTTCCCAGGAAAGCATTCTGACCACTGAGCTATGCCACCAGCCCCTGCGTGTTTGGTTTGACATTAATTTTCCTACCAACCCTGCCTCAGATACCATCTCTTTTCAGGTTGAGATTTAGAAATGGATGGAATACAATTGTTCTATCTAAGATAGTTGGTCCACAGTACAATTGCATTTTTTGTCAGTATGTGAAACAATTTTTAAAATGTAAACATATAACCATATACGTAATTGTGGATTCAAAAATCTTATTTTTTACCCCTTTTACTTTTTTAAATTTTGTTTTAAGAGACCTTTAAACACATGGTCTTAGTGGATACTCAGGTATTCTCCCCAGTGTTCGAGGTAGATGCGCTGTGATCTGTGTCATGCTGCTGTCCCTGCACAACCCTCTTCCTATTGTTTCCTCTTGAGTCTGCTGAAAGGCCAGCCGTATCCTTGGTACGATGCCTCAGAAAGCATCTGCACTCCCCCCATGCCAGTTCCAATTTAATAACTTCTCAGCCATTAAAATTTTTATTCAGAATAAATCTTTGCTAAATTTAAGAAAGCATTTTAAAATTAATATTATCACTTTTTAAAGTTACACATTACATTCCAGCTGGATCTTTTACAGAAATTGACAACCTGTTCTTTATATTCATACAGAAGGCCCAAATAGTTAAAAAACCTTGAAATGGAAGGACAAAAGTCACGACTCAACTGTCCAACCAAATAACTTCCTGCAATGGCACAGAACTAGTGCAGTAAGGTGACTAATCTTTAATCCGCAAATCAATGGATGAGAATTGAAAACCCAGCAATAAATCTTTGTGTTTATAACAAATTGATGTTTGAGAAAATGCAAGGATAATTCAATGAAGAAAATGGGGCCTCTGACAAATGGTGCTAGGACCACTGGATATTCACAGACAAAAAGTGAATGTGGGGCTATAGGAATAGTGCAGTGGTTGAAGTGCTTGCTTAGCAAGCACCATGGAAACACTAAGTACCTGAGCTCAAATCCCAGCACCACATAAGCTGATCATGGTGGCAGCACTCAGGAGGCTGGGGCAGGCTGATTGTCCTGAGTCCAAGGCTAGCCTGGGTTACATAGTGAGTTCAGGACCAATTTGAACTACTGAGTGAGACCCCGCCTCAAAAAAATTGTGGATCCCTTCTCCTCAACATACACAAAAACTATCTCAAAATAAATACCCGAAGATAAGCTACTATGAAACTTGTAGGAAGACAGAGAAAAAAAAATTCTTCTGAAATAGGACTAACTTGCTGTCAGCAATGGACACCAGAAGCACGAAAGACAAAAAGGAAAAGTTAAATCAGTAGGGTATCATGAAAGTTAAGAGTCTGTGCTTTGAAGGATGTTAAATTTAAAAAAAGAGAGAGAAAATATTTTCAAACCAGAGATCACACTAGTGTCTATAGAAATGCAAAAGGAATTCCTACAATTCAATAATAGAAGGAACTCAATTGAAAATTAGGAAAGGTTTGAGTACACACTTCGCCACCATCACCAAGGACAGCAAAAAGGGACCAGTACGCAAGTGGAAAGGTGGTCACTGTCATGGTGCATTAGGGACATGAAGATGAAAATCACCACAAGATGCCACTTCACATCCATGAAACTGGTTACACTTCGAGGTGGACCATAGCAAGCACTGCGCCAATGTACAGAAACCAAAATCCTTTTGTAAAGATGTGTCCACTTTCAAAACATAAAACAGGCAACACTTCAAAAACAGCTATACATATTTTAAATATGACTCAACAATTCTACTTTTAGATGAATGCCCCAGAGGATTGAACATTTAACTCATAATGTTCACAGCAAAAATTTTCAGAGTAACCGAAATGTATGAACAACCCAAATGTCTGTCAGCTGATAAATAGCTGAACTCTGGTGTATTCACACAGTGAACATTGTCCTAGTTACTGTCTCGATGCTGGGACAGAATTTCCAACATTCACAACTTGGGGTGGAAGATTAATTTTAGCTCAGTTTCTCAAGGTCACAGTACGTTCACGAATGGGCACCTGGAAATGGTGGAATCACACGGTGAGGCCAGAGCTGGATCTAGACAGAGTCCCTCATGGCATGGCACAACAGAATCACATCTGGGAGGAAGGGCAAAACCAGCACACGCCCCTCCAGGTCAAGCCCTAAGCATCTGTCCTCTCCAGCTAGGCTCCACCTCCCAACAGCACAGAGTATCGATAGGTATGTGAAGCTTTTAGGAGACACTCCAGACCCAAACCACAACAGGTATCATCAGGTTACAAAATGAAATAAGGTGTTGATACCTGCTACAGCATGGACAACATCTGCAAGCAGGCTGAGTGGAAGAATCCGTCCGCAAAGGCTAGCATATAGCGTGACTCCATGTATGAGAAATGCGCAGGACAGACACATCGGTTGAATTGTCAGGGATTTGCAGAGATTTGTGGAGTGGGATACGTGGGGAGCAACTGTTAACGGTCACAGGTTTTCTTTTGAAGTGATGAAAGTGTTCTGAAATATGATCATGCTGGTGGTTGCAAAACAATAAATATATTTTAAAAACAAAGGATGAATTTTTGGTATGTGAATTTTATTCACTAAACTATTTTTAGAAAAATATAAAGGTATAACAAGAGAATACCAAGGTACCAGTAACGCAGTTTTTAAACATAATGTCTGCCCTTTCTCCATTCCCTCATAACAAAGAAGAAGATTAAAAAAAAAAACTCATCTAAAGTTTTATCAACTTAACTCGTTCAATCCAAGCAGCTTCCTCTGTAGACAGGCATGGAGGCAAGTGAATGGTTGGTGCAGGAGGTTCCTGGTCTCTGTCCCTTGCAGCAATGGACTTGCGCATGTCAACCACGGCCTGAAGGTGGCTGGAGCCTATACGCAAACTCCTAGTATCTGGCCTTTGCCTGGTGCCTTGCTTTAAGCAAATGTGGAAAGCTGCCTGTGATGTGTGTGTGTGCCAAGGCTTCAGATGTTCCAGCTCAGAGGACTCTGCTTAGTGACTCCTGCCACCACCGTGAGAAGAAGGTGCTCGTCTGAGGTGGCTGGTCTTAGGAAACACCGGGTGCCTACCTGGATTCATTCCAGGCATTGAGTCAAGTCCAGCTGAGTCCCAGCAGGCTGCAGATGCATGGGTGAGAAGGTAATTCCTCTCTCGGAAGCCAAGGAGATGCGAAAGGTGCATGCCCCGTGGCATGATGGGCCACCAATGACCAACACATAGACTCTTCATTTAAAACGAGGCCATGTTGGGTAATAGGCGGCATTTTTAGTGAGCTGTTATGTACCTACTTTTCACTGGGAACCGAAATGGTACAGGAGACAAAGCATACTTTGGAAAATGTTTTATCAGCACAAGACATAACCTTAGAAACAATTACAAACAAGTTGGGGAGAAAAAATATCATTGAAAAAATGAAAGCCTGAAGTCATGTGCCAATCACTTGTCTTTGTGTCACGTGCTCCTTTCCCTGAAAGAGGAGGACCCCGCCACGCCATCAGCAGGACATGCCTCTGACACAACCATCCCTTTTTTTGGTCATAATGTTTATTTTATAATTAAAAAAACAATTACAGTGAAATATGCAATGGAAATAAAACAGTAAAACATTTAGCAAGTCTTTCATTAAAATATTTTATCTTTATATTTTAGTAAATACTTTTGTGATGTGAAAAACTGGGAGTTGGTCTGTTCTTTATTTCCCCTTTTAAGTGGCTTAAACTCAGTCACGGACTCAGCGTGTCTGCTGCTTCGCTCCACTTCTCCTGTTTTTCTTTCCATCTTCCTTCCTCATTCTTCCTTTTTATTCATGAAATACTCCCCGTCTGAAGCTTTTGTTCTGTTCATTTGCACAGTGTACAGTTCGTGTCCAAAACACTGTTTACTCTGATGTAGCAAGGGTGAATTGGTCATTCTCTTTTTCCTTTTCAAACTTACTTTTCAATCTGAGCAACAGCTTGAAGATTCGACACACTCTACTTGATTTTCATATCTTGTGGAAAGATGTCGAGACAGCTGGAGCAATGGGCAGCTTTAGAAGGAGGGATTCCTCCCTGCTGTCTGAAACTCCCTTCTGCTGGGATTAGCTCTGACAGGGGCACGCAGCCGTGCAGCCATCCCTCCTGGGCTGGTCGAGGGGCCCATAAAACAAGTTCAGATCTCGTTCGTGACTCAGTGTGAGGACCTCCAGGCTACGCTTTCATCTGGGGCGTCGGCTCCAACTTTTCAATGTCCATGTTTCATCTCATTCTCCCCGGAAGCCATTTCCCACCACCTCCTTCTTACAATGGAGAAAAGACAAAGTTTCCAAGCAGATTGCTCCTCTGCTGACCACTTGCTTGGATTTGACATGAAGGAGAGTGAGAAGAAGAGTTTTGCCAAAGCCTCTCCACAGGTGACACAAGCGACCCTTCCATTCCTTAACTGTCACCTCTGAAGGTTACAGCGCGAACTCTCTTTTCCTGTAGATGCCTAAGAGTTCGTGAACGTCTTCCTGGAATTCTGTGTCTGTAATTTACCTGCTCCACGCAGTTATCCTTTTGGAAAATACTTCAGTATAATTTTTGAAAGTTTACTACTAATTCTATGTTACTTAAATGTTTATTTTTACCAAAGTTGGTTTCTATTGCATATGTATGACCTAAATAGTAAAAGCATATATTTTCTGTATTTCAACATTTTACCGATTTAATTTATGATGCAATCAATATTACTTATCACTAAAAGAGTTACAGATTTTCTGTTCTTTTTTTTTTTTTGGAAGCCCCAGGATCCCCCTGTTTTTGGTTGCGAGAAAATCTCTTCCCCAGGACGTGGATAGAAAGTGTAATGACTTTCAAAGTGCACTTGAAACCAACCTAGCAAAATGTTTTTCATCTGCTTAGGAAAAATATGTATATTAATTTTGCAGTGCTTTTACATCTACTCTATAAATAGACATTTTATTAGGAAATATCGATATTAACTATGTTCAAACAAGTTAGTACTAATCTTGTATCTGTCACCTCTGATACAAGTCACATTCATGACAGCTCAATGACCAAAGCATTCCTCATTTAAAAAATCAATTTCTATGTAGTTATGAAAGGCAGTATTCTGGTGGATTTATGAAGAGTCTACAGATTAAGTGATATCCTCAGATAAAGATGTCTATAAAATATCTTATGCATGAAATAACCTAGTTTCTGACGCTTCTCAAATTTCTATGTATTTAATAATAACAAGCAATAAACAAATTTACAGAGGCCCTCCCTTAAGTATCTAGAGAATGAGGTATATTCTCATATCCTTATTCTTCAAGAATAAATAAAATTAACATTTAGTTCAGATGCTAATATTGAGAATGTGATATGACTAAGAATCAAACCTGACTTGAGCTAAATCATCAGCACATTTTACTTTCTATTTTGAGACAAGGTCTTGCAAAGTAGCCAGGCACTCTTCAAAACTGCAATCTTCCTTCCTTAACCTTCCCAGTAGTATGAGTTACAGATGTGTCCCACTACACTTGGCCAGATGGTAACTTTGTAATGACAGGGCTTGTAGTAGCAGCTGTCTTCCACCTTTCTTGAAAATACTACTTCCAAATGTGTTCACAGATCAACAACTGCGTGTCATGTATGTTGAGCAAAAAATTGCTTACAAGGAGAGTAGAAATCACATGAATAATTCATTTACTAAAGTTTAATTTTCTTTGTTTTCTGCCAAAGGCTATGATCTAAAAATGTGGTTTTGCCAGCACTGAACAGAAACCTAAGGGAAGGAAGTGTGTGGACTTCCTCCTGCCTCTCCAACCTGGAATCTTAAGCCTCCTGTATTTTACCACTATGAGAAGAAACTGACCGTAGGCTAAGTGTGCAAAAGGCTTAAATTAATCAATTTGATGTTGAATCTCTAGAAATTTTCTAATGAGTCACACGATGAATTCTGATTGTCATCACATATTCTGATGGAAGAAAGTGAGTGATTTGCTAAGGGACAATCCTACTGCGCTCTCAAGGCTTGTCTGCTTGACAACATATTGTGTCATCATTGTAGAGTAAAGGCAGACAAATGGTAGCTAACAAGTCAAAAGTCTTATTTCACCCTTAACTGGCATAGTAATAAATCACAGTGATTTGGTTTTTAAAACTGTCTCTTATCCAAAGAGACTTGAAGAGTTTGTAATGATTATCTGGTGAAAAGTTTTCATCTTCATTTTTTGCAGCTGGAGATGGAGTCAGGAAGTAGGGATGCAGCATGACCAAATAAGTGCTCAGAGTCAAACAAAGACAAATAGAAATATTTGAAGAAAATTGTGAGATTCATATTTGGTTTCTATCCATGGTATATGGTAAATGTGTTTGTGTGAACACACATCTGCTTCTTAGCTTAGCTACATAATTTCCTGAGTTAATAAAGCCTACAACCCCCTTCCTAAACAGCAAGCTTCAGTTTTAGTCTTGAATCTTATTAAAGGTGTTTCCCGGTGTCTATTTAGGAAAGTATCCACCCTGTGTGTTCAGCCAAATCCTAGGATCAAAGCTAGTTATGAAACTTTCTGTCCACAGGTTATGACTTCATCTATCATGCATGATGAGGGATGCACAAATTGACTAATGTGCTGCCTAATCATGCTGTAGTTACAGCTCCCCAACTTTTGGTAGAAAGACACTTAAACACTTTGACAAGCAATGGCTTGTCTAGCGGAGTTCCTCTCCTCCTCAAGTTCCATGGGTGGTAGCCTGTCCTGCAGCCATCTCAGACAAGTAAACTAACCACACTAGTCCCAAAAATGAACTGAAATTTTTACTTCTAGTAACTGCTCAGTTAATTCTGAATAAACATTGAGGGAAATATTCAAACTGCTTTTCTCATACCTTACAATGTTTCTGTTGAGCAATGAGACGGTTTATATCTCGATATTTATGTACAATTCTTAGTTAAAACCTATGTCACAATATCATTATAGATACAAATTTCTGATGATATTTCTGAGAAGTCCACTTTCCCCAAAAGTTGCCACTAAATTTATTCTTTTAATAAGTTGGCTGTCAAATTGATTGATAGCATTAAGAAATACACTAGTTGCTCCAGATTACAAATGCTGGAGAGAAAGCTGATAAATGGTCTTCAAGATCACATTTTCAATGCAATCGTTCTTTTTACAGGAAAACCTAAGTTCTACACGAATTCTGCCTCTACCTATTTCATTCTTTGGTTAGATTAGTGAGTAGTTTGAGCTGGGTAATTTCATTGATTTCTTTGAGCCCTTCTATGTAAAGCTTTCTTTGAGAACTTTGGCTGTGAGGAAGACACTGTGCATTGGGTCAGAATCCTGTTGCAGAATTTAAGTAAGTCAGCCTCATTAGAGCTCCCGTTCCTAAGCGGAGGCTCTAGTCTTTGTAACAGGAAGAGTAGTTTGAGAAGCACTGATCCAGTAGTTACCCAGGAGTCTGTGTTCTTGTGCCTTGAAGTACGACAAGCTGGATATTTGCTAATCAGAGCTCTTAAACCTTATGGTAACACTAGTGACTTAGTAAAAAGAAATACATGCTTTTATTTTGAAAGGCCATCAGTACTCTCTAGGATGATACTCACCACCCCGTGCAGCAGGCCTCATCTTTGCTCCTAGCACACTGCGATTCTTCATTTCTCTTTCATGCCAGTAGCTCCCTACAGTGGTCCATCTTCCAGTGACCATTCCTGCACATGCACCTTTTTCTTCTTTGACTTAAAATATCATCCATGCGTTGGACCTTACACACTGGGTGTCTCCTGCCACACTCTCGGTTCTGAGTCTTGGACCAGCTCAACAACAGCATCCACCGGAATGTTCTACACACACCACTGAAAGCAAACTCACACTCCCCCTTCCTTCGCTCACTTCTGCTCTCCTCTTCAGTTAATCCATTAGAGATACTTGCCTCACACCCCGGTCCTCAGCACAGGAAACTTTCTAAGCCTCTTCTCGTCTCCAGAAGAACATTCTGCTCACCACTTCCACTGTGAACGCCAGGGTGGCCCTTTCTGTACCTCATATTTCTGTGTTTGCCTAAGCTGCCATTAGCATTCAAGCGTGTGTGTTCATGTGTGTGTATGTGTGTGTGTGTGTCCTCACACTGAGCTCGATCCTCAGCTGCATATTTTGTTTGTTTATCTTGAGACAGGGCTTCCCCTAATTCACTAAGTTGCCAGGCTGTGGTCAAACTTGGGGTTCTCCTGCCTCAGCCTCCCACCATGCTGGGATGACAGGAACCACCAGCTTGCTGCTAATGCTTCTGGTTTCCTGGTGGTCATTTTTCTTGCCCTGGGTTACTCCCCCTGCAAGACTTCTGCCCTCTCTAGCCACCTTTTCCCAAACCCACAAACACCTACATGTTGCCGCAGGTGCATTTCAAACAACACAGACCGCTCTGTTCTGGAAAGGCAGCTGTGCCACGTTGCGTTCGGAACTCACGGCTTCATGCCAGCCCTGTTTCTGACTGTTTACTGGGCCCAGCCTTTCAGCTATCCCTCCACCACGTGTCTCAGTGCCTTCCAGGGTGTCATTCATTCTGCCTTAAATGCCTTTCCTCTCTATTACTGAATCCTATTAAGTCATCGAGAGCCAGAACAAAGGTGCCTGCCTACGTGATGCTTTCAGCTTCTTAGTGCTTTCACAATGCGTGTGCCTCGCAAATGTCCTCCTAAACCGCTAGCTGTGTCCATTGCAGGAGATTTAGGCCAGCTCAGCTCGCAATGACCGCGTGCCCTGTAGCCATGTATTAATCTCTTTTGATTCCTCACATTGCTCACACATGAGCAGCGATCAAAGGGCCTCCGCTGAGAATCCGATTAGGTACTGTGTTTAGCAGAGCTGCTGGTACGCATGAGCGTGCGTCACTCGTGCCTCGCAGGCGCACGTGGTCCTTACACTTGACATCCTGCTCCCCAGACCATGAACCACGGCCCTGAGAAGGCACGGGCCTTGCCTGTCCATCAGCTTCCTCGACGGCCCCTGCAACTGGCCCTAGTCCGTGTGGGCGCGCGAGCTCCTCCCTGAGCCCGGTGCTGGGCTCGCTGCTTCCCAGCCTCCCAGGCCCGTGGTGGGGCACGGCCACCTACAGCACAGCTCCACCAGACGCTCATTTTGACCCCGTCTTCTTTCCTCTGTCCACTCCTTTTCAGCCTCTTCTGCCGCTTCCGCCCTTTCTATCTCTCGCTGTCTCTTACATGGAAATGGAACGTCCTGGTTAGCAGAACACGCGGGTTCAATCGACCCTCCGGCCTCGGCCTCGTCGGTAGCTGAGGAAACAGATAAGCGCCACCACGTCTGCTGCCGCTGCTTCTTTTAATTGAGAATAGTCTTGTGCTCCACGCTCGTCTCGGCAAAGCTACCGTGCTGTTTCCGGGGCTGGGATGTGACCCTGGATCTTGTTCACCCGAGGCGGAGGCTCTGCCCCAGAGCTACACCTCTACTCTCCCTTCTCCGCTGTAGGTGTTTCTTCCTGGTCATAAAGACCTGTTTTGCAATCCTTTCCTGTATCAATTTATATTAGGGTTATTGGTCACATTGTGTGTACATGCGTGCAAATGGTTCAGCCAAAAAGATACTCAGCACTGCGTTTCCTGGCACTGGGCCCCTGTGGTTCTTTCCACAAGGTATCTGCATTTTTCTGAAATATTCTCCTTAATGTCCTCTGTTTGAGTCACAAACTAATTGGTCCATGTTATCAACTCACCTGCCAGAAACATATTATGAGGTAGATTGCAAGGAAAGAGTAAAGCTAAAGAATAAACAAGCTCAACTTGGTTTTTTAAAATCCATAAATATTTTTCCATGAACATAAATTCTCTCATTTTTTTTCTTTCTGCAAGCTTAGTGCTTCTTTCTTAGATTTTAAATTTTGCTTTCTTTTATTGACATGCGGTTATTGGAAAATTTCTATTTTCATGGACTTTTGTGTCCAGGTATCATTTTGTCTCATGTTCCCTTAAAACTAAGTTATTTACATATGAATCTCTGAAGCCACAAGAGAAATCAGTTGTAAAAAAGTTTCTTTGCAACATTTATTCAGAAAAAGAACAGAGATCTCAAGTAGGATGTGTCACTGTTCTAAAATTCTACTTAGGAACTGGGGTGGAGTTTAGTGGTGAAACACAGGCTTAGCACCTTCCAGATTCTGGGTTCAGTCCACAAGATACAAAATAAGTTCCTGCCACCACAATTCACCTGTGTGTTTCAGTACCCACAGCACGAGCAGGGAGAGTGGGCCCACACAGGCATTCAAAATGACAGTGCTTGCCAACCTGATGATGTTCTAAGCACGTGACTGGTAAAGACACATGTGAATCTGTCATGCAACATGTAAAAGAGCTAGAAGGAAATATGATTGTGATGTGTTGAGCTGAATTTCTGAGGAAGAGTGAACGGTGGAGATGAGCCTGAATATGGGGTGAAGGTGTACCCTGGGTCCTGGGGTGTTGGAACAAGCATCACAGCAGGAAGGGGGTGTTCGCCTGGTGACTGTCTCTCCACCCCTCACAGTGGCTAACTTCTGCTTTAGTACCCTGGAGAGTGGACCCCGAGTGCGATTGCCCGTGGGTATCTGGCTAGCAGCCCAACTCAGCTCCGAGCTGAAGTTCTAGGGTGCTTCATGCCACAGCCAGGTGACGTTGGCCTCCCTACAGAGCTGCGGGAGATTCTCAGGAATTCGGCTGCCAGATGTGTGTCAGGGGTGATTCCCCAGAAAGATAACAGAACCCGCGAGGGTGAGGCTACGGAGAGATGACAGAGAGTGGCCAGGCACATTAACCTCTGAGCGGGTGTGCGCTCGCCTTCAGCAAGGTGACCGCCGGTTTTTAAGTGTTCAGATCTTGAGCCGCCGCCCTCTGCCCCAACTTTCCAGCCCTCGAACAACACAGACCTCACTAGTGCCTAGGGGACGCCCTTGTGGCTGGGGGGACGGCCCCGGTTACCATTGGAGAAAACCGGACGAGGATTCCTGCCCAGAACTCGGCCCCGGTGGTTCCTCACTTCTTCTTGAGCTGTGCTTCCAATGTGCTGTTCCTCTGCGTGAAACATGACCCTGTGTCTGCTTCAGAAGAGACACGCGTCCTTCAGATCACTCTGAAGTGAAATCTCCACGTTAAAGATTCAGTTTGCGATGTGTGAAGCACACGAGAGAACATCAAGAAGTGGAAATTTCGGAACAGTACCTTCCTTACATTTTTGTTAATGAAAGATTGTCTAAATGTTAGCCCTTGGAGTAATTCTTCCCCAGTACCTCTTTCAAACTTGGAATCATATATATATATATTTATTTGGTACTGGGATTGACCCCAGGCCCTTTACACTAAGCTAATCCTCTAGCCATGCTTTATATTTTATTTTTGAGAAAGATTCTCACTAGGTTGCGCAAGTTGAGCCTCTGGTTGCTATATTCATGCCTCATCCTCCCAGAGTCCTGGGATTACAGGCCTGTACCATCAGGCTCCAGAGACAATCAATACTATTCTCATTTTTTTCAATTAAAATTGTATAATAAGCATTTTTCTATTTCATTATTCAATTAAATGATTTCATAATATTCCAATGCACAGGTATATAGCCATTTGTTCATACCTTTCCCTTTTGTTAAAAGTTTACTGATAACTGTTGGTTACCTGCCGAACACCTTTGAGTGTATTGGTAAACTGACTTCTATGATTGATGAAGGCTGGCCAATATTTAAATTTTATTATGAGTAATTTACAGCAAAATACATGCGTGTTTTCATTGGGAATAATGAAATAATAAACTTTTTAGGAGGATGCCTCTGTTTTTATCTGAGTGATCTAAGTGTTTTCTCAGCCCGGGCCCCATTCTTCATGGGAAAATTCCTTTTTTCACTTCTCAAATTATGTACAGTATTAAGACAATATCAAGGAACACAGAATGAAGTACTTTGATTGTTTTTGAGACTTCCCACTGTGCAAATATTCCATTTACATTGAAAGTTAGTATTTTTAGGCTAAGTTCCTATAATTACTCTCTCTTTCTTTTTTGAGACAGGATCTTGCTCTGTGGTCTGGGCTGGTCCTGAACTCACCATGTAGCCCAGGCTGACATGGAACAGACAATTATCCTCCTGCCTCACCCTCTCCAGTGCTGAGATTACCGGCAAATGGTACCACACCCAGCTTCATATTTTTATCTTATAGGTACAACATTAGTCTGCATAAGTGAGTTTTTTCTTTGTGTCTCAGTTTTCATTCGAGTATGGAATCTGTTAAAGTTTAGCTTTATTTCACTTTCTGTTTAGCTTGATTTTTTTTTACTTTTCTATATCAAGTTAAGTATATTTTGCCTACTGATAGATATCTGCTGATACAGATTGCTCCTATCACATGATTCTAGTTTGATACTTGTCATTAATATAGATATAAAAGTACTGATATTTTCCCTAAAGCTAACTGGAGATATTCTTTTCTCCTGTCATGTAAGAGTTCAGTTCTTATTTGAGTACTTTTACAGCACAGAGTAGACCTAATTCAGCTAGATCTATGCTAAAGACCCATGACATAAATTCTAAAGTGTTCTCATAGATTAACAGAGTAGACTTCTAGAAGTCCAGAGAATGAGAAAAATAATGTTTCAATCATCAATGAGAAAGAGGCACTAATTGTAATACATTTTCCTTCACAAATCTTAGGAATTTGCATTCAAATATTTGTTGTTGTTGTTGTGTTTTTTTCCTCTCTCTGGAAATCAAGCCCAGGGCCTCAGGTACGCTGCATGGCAGGCACATACCCCACCACTGAGCTGTACTACAGCCCAAAAAGCTGTTATTTTTAATTTGAGAAAATCTCAGTATTCTGCACAAGAAGCAGTGAGAACTACAAGCTGCTTTACAATTGAACATTGATGATATCCCATTCATAGAAATCGATGAGAATACACACAAATACACATACCCTCACATATACACAGTGTACACAAATGTACACACATGTATACCTTATCAAAATGTCTATAATATCAAGATTAGAAGGAAGAAATATAATATAGAATATACATGGCTAATAGTGTTTTTTAAAAGTGTAAGCTAGATTTTGAAACTGTGTATGGTACTTAATGGACACCCAATAAATACTTAATGTGAACTAGTTGAATAAATAAGTTAAAATGCTAACAAATTAAGACAACTATCAGGGATTAAAATATCAATTATGCAAAATAAAAAGAATGAGTGCTGTGAAGCATTCATGTTTGATGTTTCCTTGACATAACCCTCTAGAATCTGTGTTTTATCTTACATAATTCAGTTTTGTTTTGGATCAAACACAGAGATTAGATCAAGTGTGTACTATGTGCTTTACACCCAAGATTTATCTACTTGGCATTTTCTATGTTGCTTCTCCCACTCCACCTAACATTCTTTCCTGTGCTATGTTTATATCATACCTTAAATCCTGCAGGCATGGACCTCATAAAGCTATTTTTAAAGTTTTGGATCCATTTAACTTCCTTTTTTCCCTTCAGTGCTACACAATGGCAAAAAAACACATTTTAATTAGGAAAAATTAATATTTTTTCCATATATAACAGTTCATTATTGTACATTACCACAGGGAACTAAATCATTACTATTATATTTCTAAGAGATTTCTCTTTTTCCTTTGCACCTAAATGAGAAGTGGGTTTGTTTTGTTTCCCCAGAGAAAAATTTAAAAGCCAAAAAGAGTCTCTGCTAAATAGTTTTCAATGCAGAAGTCTGCACGTCACATAATAAGCTGTCTCTTTCCTGTACTTTCATGAATGAACTGAGCCCACCTCTAGTCACTTAGGCCTGGTGGCTGATGGCTCCCCACGGCTGGCTTCTAGCATCTGCCTATATCACTGCCTCATTGTGAGATGGCCGAGAACATGTTCCCTATGGTCCTTTTTGATCCCTGTAGGGAACATTTCCTGTGACAGTATTTAGGGGCATTGAAAATGGTAGCTAAACATGTGGTTCATAGTTAGGGCTTGAGATTTAGACAGAAGGTGGTTTAAATCCCGGCACCAACAGATTTCAGCCATATTACCTTGGGAAATTCACTTAATTGTATTAAGTTAAATTCCTCACCTAGTGAGAAGGATAATAACAATATGTACCTCATCAGTTTCTTTAAAAAGCGGTTGAATGAGAAAATCCACAAGGCGTATTTAGCTCACCACCTAGAACGGTATAAACTCAGTAAACATGGACTCTTTGTTATTTTGGCCATTAAAAGGATTCAATTTATATTTTTATCCTTATACCTATTTTTACATGTTTTTTGTATTAGCCTTAAAATTTTGGGTTTGTGTGATTGCTTAATCGCTTGCGTTTCTAACTGTCATTGCAGAGTTTTTGTCACTGAGTTCTTAGAATCCAGTATATGAAATACTGACGCCTTTTCTCTATGCTTTTTCTTTGACGTAATTCATTCTGACCCGTAATGGTTAGCTAAGAGTTTCCGCCCACATAGGCAGGTCTCTAAGGCTGGCTGACAGTGGATGTGTGCCATCATTGGGCTGCACTGGTCAGCTGTCTCTTGCCTGGACAAAATTCCTGACATATACAACTTGAAAGGCAGAAGGATTTATTTTTAACTCATGGCTTGAGAAGTTTCCGTGCATGGTCTACTGGCTCAGCAAAGGAAACACAATGGTGGGAGTACATGATGAGGAGAAGTACATGACTTCTGAGAAGCAGAGAGGAGGGAAAGGGTCCAAGCAGGAAAGGCAAGAGATCAGATATAGTCCCCAGACTCTGTCCCTTGCGAACCACCGGGGCACACCCAGGAACACGCTCTGCCATCTCATAGGCAGCTCTCAAGCCAGTCAAGTCAGAAATCAGGAGTAACTGTCACATAAGCCTTCATTTTATAATATTTTAAAGGCCTTTGTCTATTGGTTGCTTGCAGTCAGTAGCATTTCAAGGTAGCCATGGAGCAGGCTGGCCATGCAAGAGGAAGACAACCACTGGTGAATCTGAAGGGAGAAATGAGGCCTGACAGCCCAGGAGCGGTGTGAGTAGAACTGTGTTTGCGTCTTGGGAAGAAGCAGGCCAAGGCGATGATCTTCAAGATTTCTAGGTAATTGTTTCGAGACTCCTGAAGAGCAGAGGGGGTCTGATGTGACTCACAGAGAAAGGAAATGCTAAAGGCTGTAAAACACTGAGTGGCATATAACATAGCATTGTTTCATTCCCAGAAACCATTTCAAAAAATCAGTGCTTAGAACACTACAACTTCTTAATTTTCTAAGTCTCTGGAATAAGAAATTTATCCGTATACATTAAAAAATGTCAAAAAGGCTTATTTCCAAAAGATGAAAAATTCAAATAGAAAAAAAAATAGATTCAGTAATTGTAGATGAGAATTATCTATGGTGATCATCAGGTCAGTAACAAGAGTTCCAGGCTATCCCGAGCAACAGAGTGACAGCCAGTTTCAAAACAAAGACGTGTGTGTGTGTGTGTGTGTGTCTGTGTGTGTTTGGTTTGTAAGGATTGAATCCAGGGCCTTTGCACTGAGCTATAACCCAGCCCTTCCTAATTTTATTTATTTATTTATTTATTTATTTATTTATTTATTTATTTATTTTGTATCTTGAGAAATTTTTAAGTTGTTCAGGATGGGCAGTAGATTGTGATTCTCCCACATCAGCCTCTCAGGGTACTGGAATTACAGGTGTGCACCACCACATCCAGTTGCTGTCCTGATCTTTTATTCTTCTATGATATCATAATCCATAGCTCACCAAACCTATGTTCCCCTTTATCACACTCTATAGTGGCCATTTATCTCCACAGTGTATGCTCACTGGATTAGCAATACTTTCAGAGTGGGGACACAACTCAGTGGATGATAATCACCTTGTTACGTGCAAATCTCTGACTTTCATCCCCAGCACCACAGAAAAGTAATAAAATAAAAGTATTTTTTCTGCAAGTAATTATAGAATCTTCCCAGGACCTGAAATAGTAGAAAGTTGATAAATACAAAAAAAGCCCTCAAAATCATAATGTAAAGTTTATTTAATACAAAACTGTATTTCCTTAATTTATGTACCTAATATTTTTAGTCAAAATTTTAGCAGATCTAATTTTATATCTCTTGAATGTTCCTTTCCTGTACATTATTGAGTAAATATGCTGAAAATAATGACACAGTAATTCTCTGTAAAAGTCATAAAATTAGGTATAACTTCGGTCCATATGTTAGTAAATCCCCATAAGAAGTCTGGGGCTTTCATACAAGTCACCAGCACATAATTTTGCAAGTCTACAATATCTTTTCTTGAATTCTTGGAAAAATTTTTTGTGTTGGAAATCCAGAATATTTAAATTTAAGAAAAGCAGGGTGGTAACACATACTCTGGTTATGGTATAATGCCTCCAGGAGGGCCTGGAGCTACAATCCACATCTCGGCCCTTTAATATTTCTGGAGCAAAATGCAAGAACAGGTGTATAAATAAACATGTACATCATATATTCATACATGTGTACTCAGATGCTCTGAGTCGTAACCTCATGTAAGTTCAGGTTACGCGTTTCCAACTCAAGTTCAGGTCACGTTTCACAAACAAATGAATTTAAAATGCGTTTTGGCCTAAGATTTATTTTGTCTTGTTTGAAAAATGACGATAAAGGCTATAGGCTTGTACCAGCTTTTAGTATAACTCTTCTTTGTTTTCAGATTTCTTTTCCTAGAATAAGTGTTTATCGATTGTGTCAGGCCTAATACTTGTTTTCTAGCAGAAATAATTTATTGCTTTCTCCTTGCACATTTTACAACAATCTCAGAGATAATATGTGAAAAGTATTTTTGAAAAAAAAAGTTTAAATGTAAAGCAGAAAGAAGTAGAAAAGGAAAACTTTGAAATAAATACATAACAAAGTGTATGCACAGAGACCGTTCCACCAGAAAGTGGAATGAAGCAGCTGCTGTTTGTGCCTGTGTTTGGAATCATTTAAAGAAAATCACTTAAACCTCTTCAATCATTTTTAGAAAACAATTGTCAGTTGTATGTATAACACAAACATTCTAAGGCCAGCTAGCAGAAAGCTTGACTCGCCTATTTGGGTGGGTGTCGGGACGCACAGCCTGAGACAATGTGGCCCACAGAGGAACACTCTGCCTGCCCTGCTGAGTGTCTCACCCTTGGCCCTTTCCGTTAAACGTCAGCAGTTCCTCCTCATCGTGCTGACAACAAACACTGCCACTGCAGACTTGCCAAATGGCCCTGGGTTCCCACGAGAACGCCTGACCCATCTGTTGTGGTTTGGACTTTGAACGTCCCAAATGCCCATGTGGAAAAGACTTGGACCCTGAGTGTCACTACTGGGATATGGTAGACCCTACAGGAAGTGGCCCCAGGGGGAGGTCCTTAGGGCACCAGGAGCGTATCTCAAGAAGGGAATGTGTGACTTTTTCCATATTCCCTCTCTCTTTCCCTTTCTCCCTCAGTCTCTCCTCTCTCTTCCCTCCCCCTCTTTCCTTTTATCTCCCTCTGCCCCCCCCCTGTCTGTCTCTCCCATTCCCTCTTCTCCTTCCTGGTGGGAGTGTGAGCATCCTACCACTTGCCTCCACACTCCTGCCACAATCTGTTGATGTCACCAGAGACCCGAATCAATGGAACCACACAATCTTTGAACTTCCACAACTGTGAACAAAAATAAATTTCTCTTTATTTACAGGTAAACTATAAGTTTCTTCATTACAGTGATGCAAGGCTGACAAGTTCCACATCTAATACCTGCAACCATCTAATAAGCTAATTGTCTTGCTCCAAGATGAGGTAACTGAAAAAAGAAATTTATAAAATGAACTGTCATTATGAAGTGCCAAAGGTGGACTACCTGCCACAAACATTTAACATCTGTCCATATTTTCTCACTGTACAAGCTATGATCTTCCTTATTCCTTCCTTTATACAAATGTACGATGTCCCTCTTCGTACTTCCTAGCCCCATCTTGAAAGTGCTTTATGCCCGCTATTACATAGATTTTCAGTGGTGCAGAATTTGGTTCTTGATTGTCAGTCAACTCCCAAGAGAATTAGGCCTAATTACATGTTCGAGAATCCAGGCTGTCCCTGCAGTTCTGGTGTGTCATCTCAGAAATGACCAACCTAGCAACTGCTTTGTCCCCTGAAAGAAAAACAGTCATTGAAGACACTGCATTGTTGCCTTCATTTTCTGTTCCTGTGTGACGATGATCCCAAAAACCTCGCAGCTTAAAATAACACACGTATGTTTCAGAAGGCTTCCTGCCCCTGGGCATTCAGGACTTCGTTAGGCAGGTGGCTCTAGTGCGGGTTCACTCTTATGGTTTCAGCCAGGATACAAGTTGGGCTGGGCTGTGGGACTCTAGAGTCAGGCTGTAAGATTCACTTCCAGGCTCACTTTTCTGTTGTTGGCAGGAGTTCCCCATCTCTCACTGACTCTTGGCCACAGCTCCTTGGCACATGGGCCTCCCCTAATTATGATATGAATGCTGGTTTCCTCCGAGGGAGAGGGAGACACACACACACACACACACACACACACACACACACACACACACACACGGAGAGAGAGAGAGGCTCCATTTTTGCCTTTCATGATGAGAGAGGAAGAGAGAGAAGAGATCCAATAATCACTTTTCATGACCCAAGCCCCAGGCAGCTACTGCTTCTGCCTTGTAACTGTCAGAATGTGTCAGTCTACACTCTAGGCAGAGAGGAATTAAGTTCTACCTCTTAAAAGCCAGAATAAGAGTAATTGCAGACAATTTTTTTATTAAAAAATCCTAGTGGTTACTCACATTCTGAGGCTATTTTCTGATATTTGTTTTGTTAGATAAACCAGCTTCAGTCTTCACAACTCACCCAGACCCAGGCAGACCCATGCACCTGTTCTGCTCACGCTTTGCTGCCAAAGGCTGGCACACGCTGTCTTCGCGGCTTGCCCTTGGCCCCTGGAGCCCACACACAAAGGAAGCCAGAATGTGTATTGGGAGAGGTTTCTCCAAGCTTCAAACATCCACCACTCACCCCCCACACCTCCTCACTCCCTGCCCCTTGCCCCCCATGGACGTCAACAGTGTGCAGTCAGTATCTGAGTGGTATAGAAGCTTAGAAAATCCCAGCCTCTTCTCCTGGGGCAAGTCAAACTCTAAGACTCTTAGCTGCAGCTTCTTTGCCAGAACTCCTTTGGAGATTGGGCTAGATCGAGGGCTTCTTGTAAAACTGTGTCTTTGCTTAGCTTTTGCTCCCATATCACCCTTATGTCTTCACTCTCATTCTGGTTTCTTCTGAAGAGTTGTCTTGAATTCCCATTTATTTTTGCACCCAAATCTTTGACTGATGGACTAATTTTGACCCACAACATGTTATCTATCTATCTATCTATCTATCTATCTATCTATCTATCTATCTATCTATTTTTGTTGGAATAGAGTTTTGCCAAAACTTTCAATGCTATATTTGTGTTATAAAAATGTTTTATTGAAAGCTATGTTGATTGCAAAATAATATCAGCAGCAACACAACCAGACCCCAGCTGACACGAGTGAATGAGAGGAGTTAGATGCATTTATAATTTTGTCCATCCTAACCATGAGGATATGGGATGTGGCTTGGAATCACAGGGATTTCAGAAAGAAAAGGGATACCTAATTCTCTCAGGTGCATGTAACTTCCCTCATCACAGTCTCTCTTGGTGGGTCTGTTCGTTCCTCTTCCCTGGAGTGTCTGTGCCGGTGTATTCTCCTTAATCAGTGTCCTACTTTTCTATCCCAACGCCACTGTGTCCATTCTAGTACCTGTCATCGCTTCTGGATTTCTTGCCTTGGGTCTCATATAAAATGCTCACGACACAGAAGTGCAATGAGGCAAGAGTCTGTGTAAAAACCAGAGCACCCAAGGCAGCGAGTGACGCATCGTTAGAGACCAGGTTCCAAGAGGCAAACGCGGACAGTGAGATGTCTATAAATGTGGTTGATGGGCATGTGGTCTGGGATTAGCACCTCTAGAGGAGAGAAGGAAGCTGGAATATAATGAGGGAGAGGCTGCACTCTGATACAGCAATAGTAAACACCCAACCAGATCTTCTGGAGCCTTTTAAGTGGCAATGTCCAGTCGCCCTGAGTTGGAACCAGAGGGCTGAGTCTTCTCTGTCCCCCATTACACAGTTATTCTATGAAAGAGAGGAAACACAATTCTGAAAATGATGGCTCTCTTCAGCTAAGGGCGATTGTATAGAAAGAGCTCGCTTGTGAGCTGCAGTCACAGCATTTCCATCAGCACCAGAACCTCAGTTCTGAGGGGACCGGACTGAGTAGCAGAGCCTCCGGCACTACAGGTAAAGATCAGAGCCCCATCCCTGGCCCCCTCTCGGTGGGGTGAATACATGGCCTTCTGTCCCTCAGTGACCTCACACTGAGGAGACCACGGGGTGGGGCAGGGTCTTAGAACTCCGAGTGGGGAGACAAAGAAGCTATGGTCAATATGCTAGTGGTAGTTCTGAAAGGGATTGGGAAACTCATTTAGGAAACGTAAATTTATTTTCGTAATGCTTTAGCAGTCATTGCGGGCATACCACTAAGTTAGCCCATGTGAGTTTCTGTAAAATGAGGATATGGCAAGAATATTTGCCCAAGATGTGCGAAGTCATACCATAATGCCACACTTGAGTTAAATCCACATGAGGCGAAGAATGCTTTCCCAATCAGAGACGAAGAATCTTTAACCCTTAACTTAAAATAATCCTTTGATTCTTTTCCCTTTAAAACACACTAATGCATGTGCTTGCTGCTTTGAAAATGTAAAGCTATTTGTTTGCTTAAGGTGCACTGTAACTCCCATTGCCATCATTCTAAGATGGCAGTTAGAGGAGTAAGGGCAGCATTCCTTCTGGTAGAAAAGCCATGAACAAGACTCTGTATAAACATTTTGCCCTATCGTCCCAGCATTAACGTTTCATGGCTATAAAAACAGCACTCAATCATAGTGCCAGAGTTTGGGCCCTGACTTACATATGGTAGCAGAGGTTTAAACTGTTGTCAACACAAAAGGATCCCCTTGAATGATGCCTGGAGAGGTAGAATTTCAATGTATTTCCCTCCCTCTCTATCCTTACTCAGGGGGCAGAAAAGGGTAAGGATTGTATTTAGCACCTCCATGTGCACACATCCACGGCGCCCACACCTCATCTGAGATCGTAAAGAGGCACGGGAGTGCTTATGGGATGTTATTTGCACAGCAAAGAATCCTTTCTAATCAGCTTAAGGGAAAAAGAACTGAATGAAGGATTGTTAGTTCTCTAATCCTCTGCAAGATTTGTGTTCTCTCTGCCCGTTTTCCTCAGGGCCACTTTTTACTTCTGCATTTAGCACATGGTGTCACCAGTTTTAAAAAGTGCATTGGCCTATGCTGTTTATTTAATTTTTTACTGAATTTGTGGTATGAGAGGCACAGCTCAGTACAAAATTTAAGTGGAAAGTATTAAAAGTGCACCCTTTGGTATGATATTTATTTGTCCATTTATCATTTCAGATGAATAATGCCCTGCTATTTAAAACATATTGTGCAATTTGTTAGCTGTTATGTCCTATTAAATATTGAGTTTTTGACTAGTGCTGTTTTCAAGTTTCTTCCATTTTCTAAAAGCAGGCAAGAAAATGGAAAAAATAAAAGTAAAACCCTGAATTAAACTCTTTTCTCTCTTTCACTTAGTCTTTTTTCTTCTTTCTCTCTTTCTCACCAAGTCACTCAGTCAGCTCTTCGGTTAAAGATTTATCCATCAACAACTATATAGAAGACCACGGCATTTGTGCCTGAGATCACGGTAACAACTCACTGGCCCCGGTGTAGTTGTGCAGTGGTATTCCTCTGTCGTGTTTTACCATAGATATCCGTCATGTTGAGCATCTTTTATTTCATGCCGGAGCGTCAACTTCTCTTTCTTTCAGTGAAGACCTTGTACTGAGGCCAGTCACGTTCTCTTCTAAGGCTCAGGTTTGGTTGGGAGTGATACCAACCACAGATTCAAGAATGCATCCCTGGCCGTAGCACTTGGCACATAACTAAAGTGAGGGTGAAGGCCTCACAGAGGAGAAAAGAAGAGTGATGTAAGTTTGTGATGCTGCTTAAAAACTGAATCAAGTCAAGGCTTTGCCGGTAGCCGGAACTCTCACCTCCCCTCAGTTACAATGGCGGGCAACCTTAAGAGCCATTGCTGTTCCATCTTCAAGCTGCCTAAGAGGGATGAAAGGTAGCAGAAGTGGTGGAGACAGGATCCACGCACTATACATCTAGGTTCCACCAGCGATTACATTGTAAGACAGTGTGGTTTGATATTAACCAAGCAACTGACCTTGGCACAATATACGTGCACAATTCTGTCATTTTATTATATGCGGCATCTGCTCATGCACCGAAGACACAAAAGCACTTTCTCCTTGAAGATCTGCTCACTGTGCTCCTGTAATGCCCACCACCTCCACCCCACCATCATATCCCTCAGGCAAAAATGAATCTGTTTTTGCTCTCTAGTTTGGCCCTTTAGAAATCCATGGAGTTTGGACACATCTCTTTAATAGCTTTATTCTGTGATTGTTCCAAGAAGTTTGCTTTATATTATTACACAAACATGAGTTATCATGATTTATTTATATAAACATTTTGTCAGTTCAAGTATAGTAACTGTACTTGTCCTTATGTTCCTTTGGTTTTACCAGTCTGTAATGCAATTGTCCTGCATCTACACATTCTGAAAACTACTTTAAACTGCCACAGTTCTTGGCCTGACCCATCGAGTGTAATTTAGACAACTCACAAAATCAACTCTGTGTCATTTTTTGCTCTTTTTCTTCTTTCTTTCTTCCTGCTCTTCTAAGATTCTTTCTTTTATCATTTTATTTCTTCTTAGGGAATTTCCTTTTGGCATTATTTTAGGCAGACCTGTTGGTGATGGTTTACATTTTGGTTTTTAGTTTGGTATCAACTGGAAATGCCTCAATTTCTCTTGCATTTCTGAGTAGCATACTTACATAGACAGTTTAGACAGTTTCTTTTTTTCAGTACTTGAAAACCGCAGTACTTCCATTTGGTTTCCACGATTTTATAGGTGAAATCAGCTATTTGCAATTGGTTTTGGCTCTATATGTAGGTAACACATCACTTCTCGAGCTATTTTTAAGGTTTTTGGGTCTTTTGTCTTTGTGTTCAGAAGTTTGACTACGATGAGTCATGTCACAGACACCTTTGTCGGGACAGGTTTGGAACATGGCCACCTTGAATACTTAGACTCATGTCTTTTGCTTAATATGAATGTTGTCAGCCATTAGTAATCTGAATACTTTTCATCCCTGTCCTCTTTTTCTCTGCTTCTGTAACTCAGATGTCTTAAGTAATAGACTTTTTGCTATAATAAATACTGTGTGTACCTGTTCTGATTTTATCTTTCTTTTTTATTTGAACTTTTAACTTCTGTTTTTTTCTCTTCTTCAGATAATGTAATGTCTATTTTTCTGAGAGTTCTTCATTTCAATTTCATATTTTTCAATTTCAATCTGGTGCTTGCTCATATCTCTTACTCCTTTACAAAAACTGTGTGTGTGTGTGTGTGTGTGTCACATTGATAATTGCTTGTGAAAGTCTTTTAGTGCTGGTGGTTTGATACTATCATCAGATGACACTAGTGCTAGTGATGTCATCTCTTCAAGGATGCCACTTGCTGTATTTTCTCATTCAACTTGAGGTCTTCCTGGTTCCTGGTATCATATATTTTTGAAATCTAGTCATTTTGGGCGTGATGTTACGTGATCTGGATGCTATGATGTGTTTAAGCAGAACTTTCTTCAAACCTCTTTGACAAGAGAAGACTGCTTCCCCGCTGCCAGGTGAAAGTGGAAGCTGAGGTTTTTGCACATGACCCAAAGGTACATGTGGGGAAGGACAAGCTCCCCATAGCTTAATGGGGTGACAAAGGGAGCTTAGATTTCTCAATAGTCTATTATTGATGCCACATTGGTTCCTCATTGCTCTTTTCCACATGGTATCCTTTGACTTCAAAGTGAGTGGTCTTGTTACTGTTGAATTTTGGTTAAAGTTCAAGTTCATCACCAGGCCTCAGAAAATCACCTAAGTGAAGTGCATCAATACTTCTGGATAGACAGGGGGTCCAGGTCCCCTGTAAGAGTTACTCTTTCATTGCTGTGACTCAATACCCTACACCCACAAACTTAGGAAAGGAAAGGTTTATTTTAGCTCACAGTCTTGAAGGTCACAGTCCATTCATGGGTGGCCGACAGCAATTGAAGTACATGGCAGAGAGAGAGAGGTGGAGGCAACTTCCCAGGACAGAACAGGAAGACAAGCTGAGGCTAGTTGAGACTAGTCCCCGCCCTCCAGGAAGACAGGTGCAGCTTAAGTATCCTTTCAGGTCTCCTCCCAATAACCAGTCCCTCCTGCATCCAGGTGTGGCCACTACACACCGTTAATCCTAACTTAACTGTAACCCACCCAGCCTGGCCAGGCCCCAATCCACCAATATCACATGGTTCCATTAAGATACATGAGACTTGTGGGGGTCACTCCAGATCCTAATCACAGCATTCCCTTTCTGCTTCTTCTGACGTCACAAAGGACAAAGCTGTGTTGTTACAACCTTGTCAAAGTAGAACTCTAAATCCTTCTCTCGGCTTTTCTGATAGGTGTAACGGTGGAGCACAGTGATGTTTGGCTGGAGAACACTGGCGAAGTTCTAAAATGTGTCCTCTAAGAGTTCCCTTTCTAAGAGATGCTCTTTTCTCTAAAGAGAGGAGGATATTCCTGGGGCAATGTTGTTTGTGTAATTATATTGGTATTTCTAGGTTCTCTGCTTGGTATTTCTAGGTTGTTATGCCCACTGTGGGGATGGGAGGCAAAAGGAAAACCCAGCTCACTGTGATGGTGCAGGCTTCAGATTTCTCATTCCTATCCATCTGCATTCTCCTCTACTTATTATAGTATTCTTACACTTGTTTTGTGTATGACATCTGGGTTATTACTTGCACTCAGTGAGAGGAATAGGGAAAATTATATCAACTCCATCTTCCCAGAAGCAGAAGGTACAGAATGATGCTTCAAATAAAAATAAGAGTAATTTATTTTGATTATTTAATTAGTGTACTTTAATATTTCTTCTCCTGTTATACCAATTACTATTAGAATTTGAAGAGCTGCCAAAATATTTATATAAGAATTTATAGTCTCAATACAAATCATTCAATGAAAGGAAGAAATGGTCCAACCACCCTATAATAGTTAATTTTTGTGTACTTCTGTGAAAACCCAAATTAATGGTTTCTTTCGACACATCATGATTGAAGTGGGGTTTGACTGTGTTTTAATTTATTTAACCTTCACCCAATATTGACTGATGAGGAGTTTAGCCTCATTGCATCCCGTAGAGAATTGAAGTTCTAGAAACAGCGCTTAATTCTGAATCTAGAGCCCTATGCAGAATTCTGCCCTTTGGTACAGTTGAATTCATTTTGAAAAGTGTTCTTTGGATCTATTGTAACATTTAGAATATGCAACATTTAAAATATGTGAACCTTTTTACATTGTTCTTCAGTCATGACCTGTTGTGTGTATTTAGTATGCCAATTTTGCCTAAATTAGCCTCACAAATGCAGCACATAAAATTAAGTACTGCAAAAATTAACCTCTAAGTATGCCAAGAATAAGTTGGCACTGACATGATTTGTGGGAAGTTAACATTTAACATCCAAGGTCATGAAATGCAGAATGATTTAAGGGAGAAATGGGAAGACTTACAATAGTCTTAACTTGTTTTCAAAGCATTTGGATTCCTCCTTCGTTTTCAGACTATTGTTATTAGTATTTGTGTTGGCATTCGCAGCACAAGCTTATATTTTACTTTACTTTTTACTACCAGAGTTGAGTACTCTTTGAGGTAAGATGAGACATTTAATTTTCCAGCAACTTGAATCTATTTTCTTTTATTAATGTTACAATAAACTGTTTACCAGATACTAAGCTCCCACAAAATCTCCTGATAAAGTGCACACACGGAAAAGGAAAGAAATAGACCATATTTGGTGGCATTGGTGAGAGTG
This sequence comes from Ctenodactylus gundi, assembly GCA_004027205.1. Classification (NCBI taxonomy): domain Eukaryota; kingdom Metazoa; phylum Chordata; class Mammalia; order Rodentia; family Ctenodactylidae; genus Ctenodactylus; species Ctenodactylus gundi. Next base: position 100,626 of record PVKB01004191.1, on the reverse strand, counting down.
GGAGCAGATTCAACAATTTGTATCCTAGAAACTATTTTAATAAGAAACTTAGTTCACTGGTAACGAAGTTGCATTAAAACAATTTTCATTCCTTCCCCAAATTAGTATAAAATCCTAATCAGATTTTACCTGTACGTATTCAAGTATGGACTGGTGGCTCCTGATAGAAAATGCGTGTGTATGAACTGAGTCTCAAAAGAGACAACAACAAAATAGAAAAAAATTCTAGGCCTACTGCAGCACCCTCACACAAAGTTACGGTCTATGAGGCAATATATCTACTCACGAGTAACAGATGTCAAGCTAAACATAAGTTTAAAACCCTGCTGGCAGAAATAGTGAGATAAGGCTTCTCAAGGGGAACTGAGTTGATGGAGGCAGTCGTAGTCATGTGAGCAGTGTGGAAGAAGGAGTAAAGCACACCACAACTCGTGTGGGACAGGCAGAGACACGCAGGGGTGCTGCTGGATACTGGCACGCAAGATGGAGGAAACACATTAAGACAAGCTTGGGGGAGGAGAAAAAAGGATGGGAGAGTGGTTGGAGCCCGATTTCATTCTTTCTCAGCTTGGAAAATCAGGTGAAAGAGTAGTCACTTTGCTTTGAGGGCATGAGAACTCATGACCTGGTCAGATAACAGGGCACATATATGTAGCAGGATTCTTCCATACATGGAAGTGAAGACAAGAGGCAGAGGCACTCAAGTTTATCAAGTCTAGTAATAACAGTTATTAATAAAAGAATGGGAATGACAAAAATGCCAAAGTTCTTTGTTCCTCACGAATCAGTGGTGTCGGAAATGCAGCAGGAATACAAGAACAGCTAAGGACCAGCAAAACCCCCACAGACTCTCATTAGTTACTATTGTTGAAAGCCAATCTGCGAGTGGTTGAAACAGATGAGAAAATTCCTAGAACACATGTTCAATAGGTTGTTAGTGGAAAGAACTAGGCATGATAAAATTCTCTTAAGAGACACAAGAGGCCAGCGAATATATTTTCCTGCTAGGAGTAAGGTTCAAACAAAGTATTAAGAAGACAGTCTTTCAACAGTGTTAATTGAAGATGCCAATACAAAGGACAAAGACAGGATGCAAAAGGGAGGGAAACCGAAGGATGCACAGTGACTCCCCTGGTGCGGGCAGAGTGAAGGGGGCAGAACGCACAGGTGAGCACACCGATCCCTTTCCTTCTGAGCTTGAGGAAAATGAAGAGATGAGTTTGGAGACGCTTCCTAGGAGACAGCGCATCCAGTAGTGTTATGGACTTGAGCGTGGAGTTTCTTTCTGACTGGTTCCATGATTTTTGATATTTACCTTTCTAAATTTCAGAGGTTTCCTATTCAGCAGAATACTAGTAGTAGCATCTGTCTGGTTGGTCATTGTAAGAAATAAAGTGTTTGTGAGAGCATTGATTCAATATTAGGCGTGTTGCAATCTAACAAAAGATACTATTCTTCATTTCGGATATTTTTAAGGTGAAGTACTCTCACAATTGCTGTACGTGGACAACTGTTTCCCTTTCCTCTCATAGCTCTTCTGAGAAAGTTAATTAATCCAGTAAATTCTGCACTTTAAATAAAGGTCTTAATCAAGTGACATCACATAAATGGACATTATGTCTTTGAGTAAGCTGATTCAACTCTGAATGGATTTGTTGTAAAGTGAACCTGACAGACTCCACAAAGCTCTGCACTGCTAAGTTTAGTCATCAGTTGATGGCACCATCAGAAAGTTCTAGAACCTATAAAGGTGGGCCTATTTTCAGGAAACCCCAATATTAGAATCGTACCCAGCATGAGAATACTTGGACCCTGACTCTTCCTCTTTGGCTCTTTGCTTTCCTGGCCACATGAGAAGAGTAGGCCTCTTCCACCATGAGCTCCTGCCATATGTGCTACTACAGGTCCAAAGCAACAGGGCAAAGTGATCGTGAACGGAGACCCTTGAGACTCTGAGTCAAAACAAGGCTCACATCCCTTGAACTATATTGTGTTGAGCATTTTGTCACTAGAACAGAAAGTAGGCTACCATGCCCCGTTTGTAGTACTTTATAAAATCTTCTCTAATTAGTTTTATTTTTGTAGTTAGATGTATTGAATAATAAGTTTAGTTCGAAACCATTTTGAAGACTCATAAAGTCGCATGCTACTTTTCAGTCGGATTTCATTCGTTGTGGTGCAGAGGAGAATACCTAGAGCTTCCTCTGTCACCTTGGTTTGCATTTCTGAAGCCTCCGTGAAACCTGAAAATGTAGAAGCCACTTATTTTGTGCTCATGGAATGATATGCATCATTCTTTTTCAAAAGGAAACTTTAAATTAGAAAGCAATCTCTAAATCAGTTTTGTGTTTTCTTGGATCGGCGTGTCTTTAAATTAACTCCAACGTTATTTATGAGAAAGTATTTACCAAAATTGGTGAATATATTTGAACCCAACTTTTCAAGTATTAATAGCTTAAGTAAACGTCATTTTTAACATATAATTTTTTATTTGTTTGACCTAAAATGGCAAATTCTGGAGAAAATTCATCTTATACTGCAGTTTTCTACATCTATAAAGATTTTAGATAGGATTTTAAAAATCAGGTGAAAAGTGGACTCTTATTGAGCCTAAAATGTTTATAATAGGAAACTAGTAGTTATTTACTAGATTATTTTAGCAAATCCTAAGACAACTATTTTCAAATTACAGTATGAATAGTAAAGAACTGAATATTGAATCAGAATTTAAGCATTGAAATGCATCTTATTTTTTGCAGAGGTTGAATTCAAGAAGTAGAAGATTCTGTAATGTTTTGCAAGGAAGCAAGTGAAGACAGAGGATTTGGCGCGACACCACTGAATATCACAGAAATGGTGCACTTGATGAATGGGCACACACCTGGCTCATACAGAAAAGTCGACTTTTCAGTCAGCACTGTCCCCAGGATTCTGCAAACACAGCAGGTTTAAATTCCAACATACGACACATCTTATTTCTCAGTGTTAACAGATCAAATCTTGCCTTCAAAGACGAGATTGGCATTTTGCATGGCTGGATTTCATGTCTTGCTTTTCCTTTGATGCACAGGAATCTCAATGCATTTTCACATTGATTTCTTAACTAGCCATCATCTTCTTTCTCACAGACTGCTTTAATACCAAAGGGTTTTTTTTTCCCCAAAACTCATCATAGCTCTTTAAAGAAAGAAATGTTAATTGATATTAAATAATACTTGAATGCATTTTTAAATTTAGTTCATGAAAAATAAAGATTCTCTGATCAGTGGTTTCTTAAACTTACCCAATGTCTGTCTTTATTGTTTACATTGTTTGAGTAAATGATCCTTAATTTCTCTTACTTTTTAAACAAAGTGTTTGAAGATAATAGCAACTCTTTCCAGACAGGGTAAAAATCCTCTACATTTTTTTCTTCTTGTAGATACTTTGGATTGGAACAGTATTGTAGGACTGGCTTCCAGGACTGAAGATTCTGGAGACGAGGAGATGGTGATTATCATTCAGGATGCTTATCATCGGTGTGCAGGTTCAGCTCTAAAGGAAGAAGGACACAGAGCACAGGTAGATGGGGAAGGGAGCACCACCTGCTCCCACTGAAGATGTCAGGCATGTCTGTCTGTGAGGAACTCTGCCCTGGGAAGGAGCTTCTGAGGTCACCTTGGGGCAATGTTGGTGTGTGGCTGATGTCTCTGGCACCCAGTGTGGGGCTCCAAGAGAGCAACTGGCCTGCTACAGCCTAGGCGAATTTCTGGCAAGACCTGATAGGTAAGGTCTGGAACTGGACTACAGTCCCAGAAGAGAAGGAACATGTCCTTCATGTGGAGGGAAGAGACAATATGGAGATTGTCATGGTCATCAGTCCACAAAGGTACTGTCATCCAAAACCTATGCCTGAACAATTTCACATGCTGAAGTTATTTCAGAAAAATGAATTTTGCAGTTGGTGCAAGAAAAGAATAAATTCCTGAGAACGAAACAAGTTAGTTATGATAGCTGTAGAGATTATTATAAGTTCTACCACCTACGAGGCTTACAACCTTAGTTTCATTCTCTTCCTATGGAAAAGTAAAAAGGGGTTTTGGAAATGAAATTGTAGAGGGATGATGTGGTCTTTGAGTTAACTTGAATACAGTTGAACTTAGTTTTATAAATTACTGTCTTGGACAACAACATCTTAGAGCCTCTGTTTCCTTATTTTTGTAAGTGAGGACACTCAGTCATGGGGCTGGGGAAGGGGAATTAAGGGAGGGTTTTTTTTTTTTTTTTTTTTTTTTCTGCAGCGCAAAGATGAAGCTAGGGCCTTGCACACTTGATGCAAGTGCTTTGCCCGAGCCCACGAGAAAGTACTTTTAACAGGAGTCCCATAGGTACCTTTCATTTAGAGAAAGATGGTGTTTGTTTCATTTCTTCTGATTAATGCAAATCCAAACCCATACCATTAATCATTAATAACACTAACGGCAACTTCATATTCTTGTGTAAACTTAGACACAACTATCTTATTTCTTATATTTTTAAAATTTTATTTATTTATTGATGAATATAGTGTATCTAAGAAGAAACTGGACTCTACAAGTAGGAAATTCAATTAATGCAGCAAAACAGATTGTTAAATGTAGTCGTACTGAAGCACTAATTTTCGGATGGTTGGTTAAACATTTTTGTCAAAAGAATATGGCTAACTTGTTTACCAATTATTTTTCAGTGATCACTCCACTGTGTCCTATGACAGTTAGTGACTGCAAATCTTAAAAGCCTTCAAAATTAAAATTTATTTCAAGATGAATCACCCAATTAAAAGCTCTTTCACAAGGAAGATTATTGAGATTTCATTTTTAATTGCTCTCATTCTCCACAAGAAGTGGGGAAAGGGTGGAGAATAGGGTTATTGCCAGGGCAGATGAAGGCAGGGCTTTAATCTGCATATTTGGGAGGCTCCTGACTTCTTTTCTGTTTTTCTCTCTCTAACATTAAATTCCCTCTCACTATTCCATGGATGAGCAAGAGGCCCTTTCCCTTACTTTTCTTCCAAAATGTGCTTCTCTTCGGTCCTACTTATCCCTTTCAAATCTTTTGCCCAGTAGGTTTTGAGCCTGATTCTAACCAAACTATTGAGGAGAAAGTAGACAACCTTCACCCAACGTGCTGGGTTCCTCGTTGAGCATGGAGTGTTCATACTTATGAAGCAGCCCTTCAAGAAAATTTGTGAGAGAAGACATGAAACTCGTAGACAGAAATCCAGAAAAATCTGGGATGAAATGCTCAGAAGCTTAGGTTTATTTTGTATGTGCAATGGAGAAAAGTTAAGGAGCATTGAACGGAGTAATAGTTAAATTTACATAAAAGGCAATTGAAATTATGATTAAAAGAGGCTTATTGATCGTAATACTGATTCAAAATTATATATTTGGTACAAATATTTTTCTAATTATTGCTCATAATTCCGATGTCTAAAATATACATTAGTTACAAATATTTTTCTGATTCTAGTTACTATTCTTATTGAACTTCCCAGACTGTAGTGACTATGGTACGTTCAGCTTAAGATTTCTTTAATCCCTCAAAGTCTGCTACAGATGTTTCACTAGACTACATACTGATCGTGAACTCGACAGCCTTTAAGAATTTTCTGAACGCACCAACAACTTACTTTCAAATCAAGATGGCATGACTGCATCATGGGAAAATAAATTCCAATGATCTCCCTTGCAGCTTGGTTTTTATTTTTAACAACATTTCAATAGCCATTTCCATATATACGTGTGACATTAAGAATCCTCAGTCTGATGAAACTGAGTCATTTGTCTGTCATCTAGCTTGCAAGCCTCTCTGAATGCGTTCTGCTTTCAAGGAATCATAGAGCCTGCGACTGTCACTTCAGAATGAATCTCAAATAGTTGAATTTTCCCTACTCTTTGCTATGAGAAAGATTAGGCCTCCATCATTTCTGAGAGTCTCCAATTTCTCTTCTCTCTGATGCACTCATCACACGGCTGTCATAATTATCTCCCTAAAATAGAGCTTCACTCCTGTCACTCTCTGGATGGCCTTCTGTTGTCCCACAGGATCAAGTCCAAACATGTTAGTGTTCAAAGTCAATCACAATCTGCCCACATTCCTCCCTCTGTGATGTCTCAGAAGGAGAACTCTGATTCATTTAAGAGTGAATTTGATGACAAAATACAACTTTAAAAAATTCTGAATATAGAGAGAAAAGTTAAAAATAACCAGAAGTGACTTGTTTTTCTTTTTTAGTCTAATTTTTTATTCTTGTGTAGACAGGACTGTTTATTTGAGAGTTAATAGTGACAAGTCTTGAAAAAAGGGTCCCTTAAGAGACAGCAGGTTTAGAATCCAGGGGACGATCACTCATCCAACACCTGAAAAAATCAGTGGTGCAGACAGAAAGGCAGATGCTTGACATGGTTGCTGGCAAAGCTCTGACAGGGACGTATGTTGGCTGGCAGCAGCGACATGTGTATGTATTAGGAAAGCAAGGGTGGTGACTGCAAAGCTACCGGGACTTCAGGGAAAATAACTCTTCTTGAGCCATCCCTACAAACTCTCCATCTTCAATATCATGAAGCTTTTCACAATTTGAAAAGAATTGAAGGAACTAGTTTGCTATAATCCAAAATGGTGACACGGTGTGGCCTTGGGGAGATGCTGTCGTCACCCTCCTGTTCTCATCTCTGATGATAATGCTCTCCCTCGCTCTTAGTGACTGCAAAACCTCTGATATTTCAAATTTCTTTGCTTATTTTTGCTTACATTCTCCTCTGAACATTTGTAAAATTAATTTCTTCATTATGGTATTCTAAAATTTTCTTTCTAATCCCAGATTTAGACTTCTGTTGAGAATCAATTAAACTACCCAGTGTTAGATAATTGTTGTAGGTAACATAGAGGTGGGAGTGGGCCGGCATTTCGCTCTACCATCAGATGTTAATCAACATACATCTCAGACAAAATTCTGTCTCTCATCCATACCTAAAAACACATTTAACAACAAGCAATCAAAAAACGGTAGGTATAGATCCCATTGTCCAGGTTTCATGCGCTAGTTACCACCTTAAGAAAAAAGATTACTTCAGATAAATGCCCCAGCTGTAGCGTTCTTTTATATTTTGAGGGGCATCAGGTTTTCAGAAATGTGTTAAACTAGAGGTGTGTATGGAAGCAAGTTCTGGATACTAGAATATTCCCAAGCTCAGCCAAATGCATTTAGCTAACCTTCTTTATCTTCGCTATGGAGCCATACTGTATATATCTGGTAGCATCTATGTTCTGATAAACTACTAATTACCTCAATACAAACACTTTTATGAAATTCACTTTATTTAGCAAAATGTATACTATTAATTGAGGTACACAGACAACAAAACACTACTAGTTGTCCTCAATAAAGTGTGTGCCTCATGATATGTTGCTGGCTGACCACTTCTAGAGGGGGTTCTGGCATGGGGTAGCCTAGTGCCCCGTATTCACACTGGTCTGTCAGTGTGATATATGCTAAAGTGAATTAGAGGCATCCAAACTATGTGGGTCAAAGCTTGTGTGGGAAAAGCCTGAGTTGGGGGTGTGGTCTTTGACCCTCTAGTGGCTGGAAACATGGGGGACAATATTAGGGGAGCCAACCTGTGAATTCTCAATAACTAAAAACCCTTGGAAATCAGACAGAACTGGAATAGGTTCTCTCCATCCCTTCATTCATGAAAGATGTTAGGTAAAAGATGTAACTTTATCTAAAAATTAGGGTGAAGAGAACACATGCAGACATTCTATAAACATGGTATCATGTGATGTCCTGGAAGAAACTGGTTCAAGGAAGCTTACAAGAAACCAATGGCAAGTTTTTAGAAATTTTATTAGACAATTAATAAAAGAGCCAATGAAAAAGTAAAATTTTGTAAACCTGAAATTACATAAATTATATAAAAACACAGGTAAGAAATATTCAAAACTCATCGCTTCCCAAATGCTCTGTCACGTAAAGCTATACAGGGAGGCCTAACCTGCACCCCACTGATTTTTACTCTTGATTTTTCTCAATGTTTTAATGACAAGTTTTATAAAGTAGGCTTTAGTGTTTATATATGGAATTCATCATATTACATATTTTATACATGGCCTAAGACAGTTCCTCTTTGCAGAATGAAGCAAGGTTCCGAATGCCAGGTCACAGGGTGAATGCACCTACTATAAAATCTAGATTTTTTTTTCCACTTGAGCCTAGAAAGTCCTCCCATTATTCACTTGCATTTTGAAAATCGGAGTAGATTTGAAGGTAAGAAATGAAAATAGTTCTGGTATTGTTTTAAGATGAGGAAACTGTACCACAGCGCTTAAATGCCTTTTTAAAAACTCTTACACTTAGTGACACAGCTGGAATCTGAAGCCATGCATTCTAGCTTGAGAATTACACTTGCCAAAGCAATTTTGATTTCCAAGGCAAAGAATGTCTTTTGTGAGAAAAATATATATATTGTAAAAGATAAAATGCCTGACGTAATAAGATCACATAGCCCACCCACAACGCATGAATGCAGGAGTAATCCATGGCAATGGGAGACAGATTTCTTCCTCTGTTGGCGCTCTCCGGAGAGCAGACCCGACAGGAGGGAGGCCTTCTTACCACGGGGTTGGTTAGAGAGGTTCACACACAGGCAGAGCAGCTCCAGGCTCATTCCACAGTGGCCATCTGCAGGCTTGAGGACCAGGGAAGAGTGGCTGCTCGCTCTGCTGAGCTGGAAGCCTGGAAGGAAGACGGGCCAAGAACGCAGTCCGAGTCTGAGCCTGAACCAGGCCCCGCTGCCCACCCGTACCTCTATCCCACCCAGTCATGCATCCAGCTGCTCTGCAAGTCTATGCTCAGAGACGGACGCATCTACTGCCTGAAGTCTGATGTTCCTTGGCTATAATCGCAAAAAAACCCACAACGGACCTAGAAGGGTTGAGTGGCTTGGGGGCGGGGGGGATGTCACAATTTTGAGGCCAGCCTGGCAATTTAGTGACTAAGAGTAACCCTGTCTCAAAATAAAAATTAGGAAAGGGGATTAAACATGGCTTCTTTATATGAGAAACCCAGAATTCAGGCATTTTGTAGACCTTAGTGGGTGTGAGAGCTGGAGTCCTTGAGGACGATGGTGGCGCTAGAGGGCCCACCCAGGAGGGCAGGGGACTGCCACGTTGGTGCCATACCTAGAGGACACATACTCAACTCAATGTAGTCCTTGTGTGTCAAATAGAGAAAAATAAATATGGGATGAGATTATAAAACGACCAGAGATGTAGCTCACTGTGAAGGTAGTGGGTTTAATCCTCAGTAACGACAACAAAACAATACAAAAAAAAAAAAAAAAAAAAAAAAAAAAAAAAAAAAAAAAAAAAAAAAAAAACAGCCACAACAAAAAGTCAAACATGGGCTGGAGCTTCTGTTCTGGCACGTTGGTCCCACCCGGGTCTCCATTCTATTGGACAACGCCATCTACATCCAGGGCGAGTCTCCTCCAACGATTCGCTCACCACACGCCAATCTTCTGTGGACATGCCCAGAGGTGGCCTTGACGGAATTTCTCGCCTAGTAGGGAGAAAGGAAGGAGGCCATCCCCCAGGAGGTCCAGACATTCTGTGGTGGGACGCTTGCCACTATTGCCAAGACCCATATTCTAAGGCCAGACCGAAGGAAGGATGGCGCCACTGGGCAAGTTGATACTTCATGCGTTTTTTACTTAAATTAAGAGTTAACTGAGCGTTAGGAGGAATTTGGTGCTGGAGGAGTAGCTCTGTGGTTAAAGAGAATGCCCTGACCTCTGACGTCTATTCCTAGCCGCTTAAGCAGTGCGTGGTGGTCCAGGCCTGTAATCCCAGCACTCCGGAGGCTGAGGCAGGACTGCCCTGAGTTGTAGGCCAGCCTGGGATACTTAGTGAGTTCAGGACTAGCTGGATTACGAAGTGACATCCTGGAGGGAGGCGGGGGGTTGGGGAAAAACAGAGAGAGAGAGAGAGAGAGAGAAGAGAGATTAAGATTTCTGATTTCGTGGATTTACCTGGGGGATGATTAAGTTTTGAGTTTTGATGCATTATAGAGAGTAGGAATTTAGAGATGATACTAACTAATATTTGAGAAAGTGGATTTACGATACTTGCAAAAAAGTGTTAGAAAAATAGAACATTTGAACTTTGCTCGGGTTGTATACATGTGTACATGTGAAAATATTTTATATGATGAAACTTACAGATTATCTTAGTGAAAATATGTGTATGTGCACACTCTCATCTATTCTTTGACTATTTTCTTATTTATTTCTTTGCTTGCTGCTGGGGCATAGTGCTAAATTTCTGAGCTATAATACTGTTTAATTATTCTGGTTTGGGACCAGTTAAATCTTGAGTGCTCCAGACTCTGTGTATGACCTTGGGTGAGTTACTTAAACCCTGATATTCAGTTTCCTCATCTCTAATTGCTCATAAAGTTTCTGAGAAAGTCAAATGTGTGAAATATATAGCATACCTCAGAGTGTGTGTGTGTGGCTGTAACTGCTTAGAATCACTAGCTGTGGTTATTCCTATATGGATTTGGTTTTACTGAGAGTTATGCTCAGTTTTCTTTCCTTGTTCTCAGTTTGGTGACCCAGGACATGCATTTGTGGAAACTGAGCATGCCCTCTGAGTTCTCTGAGCCGAGGAGTCTGCAGCGTCACCATTGGATTGGAAGGGATGTGTGTGTTCTTCCTAAGGGTAGTTCTTTCCAAAATGTTGTGACATGCAAGATCTCGCTACAATTTCTCCACTCTCTAATGGATTGTGTTTATTATTTTAGGTCCATATAGAGCAACATTCTTTGAAAACAGTTTAAGGGCAATTACCTCAGGAAGGATGATTTTCAGGGGAGCATCTTTGATACAAATTGTTGCTATTAAATTTAAAGAAACTCTGAGTGTTAGGGAAAGGAAGTTATAATATCATTTCAGTCATGAAAGCTTATTCTCCCGTGTTCACTTTAGTTGACATAATAGGTCATATGTTTGACTTTCCTCATGGTCTCTAATTTCCCAAACCATATATTTTTATTTCAAACAAATGATTTTGCAGCTAATGCTTTGAAGTCATGAATCATATTTCTGATCTCTTAATTTTATTTTTTTAAGAAATGACCTTTGCCCTTGTTTACACCCTTTTTTTTTCTTAGCAAATGTTTACTTTTATATTTTTAAAACAGTGAGTTTTTAGTATTTGGGTACTTGCTTACTTGCTTCTGTTTTTTTCTGTTTATCAAAATGTCACCTTTTTACATTTTGAGACAGAGTCTTGCTTTTGTAGCCTAGGCTGGTCCTGAACTCACTATGGAGCCCAGACTGGCCTTGCACTCACAGCAATTCTCCTGTCTCAGCCTCCCGAGTGCTAGGAGTACAGGCTTATGTGGTGGGGAATCGAACTCAGGTACTTAATTTTTGACTTAGTGCTTGCTAGGCCAGCGCTCTAACTGCTGACCATTTCTCCAGCCCAAAATGTCACCTTCTAATGTTTCTGGTCTCAGGAATGATTTTAAAGAGAGATCAGATAACACAACAGAGCAAAAGCAAACAAACAATACAAAAGCCTTATTCTATAAATAAAGCTTTTAAAGAAAGCGGACAACTCTGGATCTTTCATGGTCCAATCATACTGCTGGTTAAATACAGCTGTCAATAGCTTCGATTTCCCATCCTTGGAGTCTTTAGTTACTGAGTTAACAAATGAATAATGATTAAAATTTAAATCTAAGCTGATGTCAAAGTAAAAATTCAACTTAGATTTAACTTCTCTGAGGATGACAAATGGATATTTAGTTTGTGTTCTTTATGTGACAGATTGTCCAAATAGTTATTAAAGTGTTACTATGAATTTTTGTCATGCACATTCCAAAATAATTACCAATCTGAAGCAGAAGGTGCATGAAATTAGCATAGTGGTCTCTTACTTTCATTTATTATGCAAATAACTTTGAAAGTCAATTCAAAAACTATGCTCTGAAATATTATATGAATATAAACTTTGAGGTAAAGTATATTTTTAAAACATTTCAAAACAAGATAATGAACATGTTGCTAAAATTAAAAGCAGTTGCTCTACTTTTCCTTCAGTGGTTTAAAGTCATTTACAGCCGAAAGGGAGTAAAGGCTGAAATGCTATTGCAATTCCAGATTTAGTGGTATCAGTCCTAATATTTTCTCTTAATATTTGATTTCCTATTTATTTTGAGGGAACCATTGCTTCCATAAAATATTTTCTAGAGAATAGAACATTATTTTTCTTACTGTTTGTGGTAAATGCTCCTTATTTAGGTTGATTTTGAAAGAAATCCTGAAAATAAAATAATTCACATGGTTTCCTGGGAAGTTTAAAAATATTTAAAGAAATAGTACAGTATATTAAAGTCACTTAACTTCTTGTCAGTCAGCTGATCTTATATCTTCTTGATGAAGAAAACTTGAATTTTTCACTAACAATAATACATTTTTTTTTTTTTGTGAGACCCATTCAACTGAAGGCACATCGTGGAATCCCAGTTTCATATGTAGGATGCAGCTGTTGGCCTATCCATGAAGCTCTAGATTCTTACTCTTCATATGGAGTTATAGTGAAAAAATAAGCAAACACAGTATTAAAAGAAAATATTTACTAAAAACAATCCTTATAATATTTTTTCCCATCATCTCTGACATATTATGGATATAACATGGAATGAACATAGAACATGGAATGAACAATTCTGTCATAGAAACAACTTAACTTGTTGCTACTTGGTTGTATTCAGGGCCATTACACACCACACTGAAAGTTTAGAGTCCCATAGATCTTTATTATGTCATCATCTATGGTACAGCTTATGTGCACTTGAACTCTGGGCAAACACCAGGGACTATAACCCACTGGAAATAATCTAATACTTTTCACCAAGATAAAAAAAAATACTTACCTAAATGGTTTCTTAAATTGTAAATTTCCATACCAACTTAATTGCATTGCCCAAGAAAAATGCCAGATTTTAATTGATCCACACTCTATGGTACTTGATATCATTACTTAACTTTGAATACATGTGTTTATTTCAGGCATGTTTCAGATTTTGCTCTAAAATCTCTTTCTTATCTTAAGTGCTGATACCCTCTGTCAGATCTGGCCAGCTCCCCAAAGCACCCAAGAGTTTGAAGTTCAGTGAAAGGAAAATTCTCCATAAAATTCTATGTCAGTTTCCACAATGGAAGCCTGCATGCGTTTCAAATGGTGGAAATGGGAAGGCAAGATGTTTGCCTGCTCTTGGCTGTTGAGCAGTAATTTTGTTTTCTCCAGATGGTTTTATTCTTCTTTAAAATTACAAGTTTCAGTTTGATCAAGGTTTCCTAAGTAAAGGCTGGGCAAATTCCTCAAAATGCTTAGGATCAATCTTTATTTTCTTTAACCTGAAGTTAGTATTCTTATCAAACTACAGTGTTTCTCATTTAATGAAGGAAGAAGGAAGAAATGGTCAAGCCCACTATGACCTCTTTTGGGCATATGAATAAGCGTTTTATCATTTATTAGATGTATATGGCACATGTTGTGTAATGCACAGTGTGGTCCTGAGTTTAAGTAATTTCATCTGCAACGGCATTAGTTGTATTTATTTGCTCATTTCACTTTGACGTTCACTTTGTTAATGAAAAAGTCAACTTACGACTGTCATACAACAACTTTGTTACACATGTATACACATATATAAGTACAAAGTTTTTATGGTTTCATATATACTGAAATTTTGAGGACTGCATTGCCATGTATAAAGGAGGGTGAATTTGCTTGCTTAAAAATGTTGCTAACAGTTGCTTACTATTTTGGAGAGTCATATGACAATGTCCTTGGTAGATATGAGTCTCAAATTTATGATAATATGTTTATGTCATTTTGCTTTTATAACTGTCACATTAATCGTTTCAAAATATCAAAAAGTTGATATGTTTATTAAATATTGTCTTACTTTTCTTATTATTTATAAGCATATAAATGCATCTGACTATTTCCATATAGTATTATTGTATGAAGCATTTGCATGTTCAATTATAAGTTTTATAACTTATAACTGTTTTATTTTCCACTTATTATAAACTTAGAATTTTACTGATTTTAAAGGAATATTATATATTTAAAAGTTTTTTTAATATAGAAAGTTAAGGATAAATTGCATACTATTTACTATGAAAAGGGATATTTTTTCTTATGATATTTGAGAAATAATACATTTTGTTTTTTTAAACATAAAAAACTTTTTATTTAAAAAGTAATGGAAATAAAATAATCTTGTTCTGGTTTGGATCTGTAGTGTTCCTTAAAAGCCTCCAATACCAGTGGACACTGTGTACTGTCTGGAGGTGGGCCTGGCTGGAAGGGGTGGGTGCTTAGGGGGAAATGCTGGTTCCACCCTTCCTCTAAGACCTCTATGTGTTCCACCCTACTATAAACATCTCTGTCTCTGAAGCAGTGGCTCTGGTTCTGGCTCCGGCTCTGGCCCTGCCATGTAATTCTATCATTTCCAGTCACCCACCTAAGAACAGACCACTGCCTTCTGAAACTGTGAGCTAAAATAAATCTTCCCTCCCTTTGATTGCAAATGTTGGGTATTCTGTCCCGACAATGAGAAAGTAACTAAGACACTTCTAAAAGAGAATTTGCATTCTTTATTTTTGTCAGAGAAAGATATATCAGATAAGGCATAGGATCATATGAAGTAAAATATTTGGAATACAGATCCAACACTAGTTAGTATCATTATAGGGAGCACAGAATTCTAAGTTTCCCCCTTAAAAGTTGAAGGTGTACAGTTTGCACACAGGACTTTCCATGTGTCATCTTCTTACAGCATGAGAGCTTCATAGTAGTTGGTTTTGATGCCTGGTGACTCAGCTAAGTCATCAAGATAGCTCTTTGGACTTCATCTAAGAGGTCAGGCTTTGAAGTTCACCATTAAAATGTACTTTTGGTTAATTTATATTAATTGTACATATTAAGGAGCTTCCGTGTGATATTTTACTACATACGTAGAGCTTCCACTGGTCGAATCCAGCTTTGCTCATTCATCCACAACTTCCTAACCTCTAAGAATCATTTGATATCAGATTTTTTTTTTTTTAGTTTCCACAAATGAGAAGAAGCAATTATATTTACCTAAGTGTCACATCACTTGTTGCATTCTGTCGGCTACTAAAATCAGTCACAAGTCTAATTTATGAGTCACATGCTATGCTCTGATCTCTCAAAAGTATGTGAGATGTCATATATTGTTGCCTTTGAAAGAATTATATGTTCACCACAGACTGCCGGCATCATCGTCGTGAAATTAATTCAGTGATGTCTGTCCTTATCTAGGCCAAGACTGACAACAGGATGCTCTGTGATAGAAGTAGGCTACCTTCCAAAAATGTGGCTAATGGGATTCTAAAAATAAGGGCCAGGTTTGTGCAGTTATCAAATCACTTAAAAGATTGGGGTGACAATCAATCAGAGAAAAGCATGAACAGAGGATTTCTAGAAGCATGAGTGAAGGGCATTTAAGAAGTGGCCACTTAATTTATGTAGTCAAAAATAAGTTGAGGAGAGATAAGCAGGAGACTGGATGTAACTGCTCCAACAATCGCTGAGTTTCTATTCCTGAGTCAATATACAGGTGTGGGACCCATCAGCTGGAGAGCCAGATGCTTCTGAAGAAAAGACTGCCATGCTGCAGCCAGTGTACCCAGTCGTGACCCCTCAGGCCTCACTTGAAGTGGTTGTGAGTAGTAGCTCTTCTAACTACGGGATAGAGGAAGAGGGAAATACCAGACCTTTAGACAATTATTGCACAAAAGGCCTCGATTAACCTTGGCACCCAGGGACCCAGTGTGCCAGTGTGGCCTTCTTGTTGGAATGTGAGTGTATGGCTTCCAGTATAAAAATGGAATCCTGGCCTAAATTTTGTACATTCGGGACCAGACCTACCAAATGATAATTTCTGCAAGGTGTGCTGGACATACTTAGTAATTGAAAGACCATCGGTTGGTTTATTGATTCTTGAGGAAGAGTTATTGTAATTGGGAGCTCCAAGCAGAAGCCTCCGGTAGTGCCTCCTTCCTAGATGGTAAGTCACCCCTGCATTTTGGAGCACTTCAAATGGCAGAGACAAATACCACCCTCACGGAATGCAGGGTGGTGTTAATTATATCCCCATTTAATCAGCTCATCTGGCCTTACAGGAGTGTGGTAATCCACAGGGGGTGGGAGTGGAGTTCCACTGCAGCTGGTGTGCAGGGTGTGGCATCATTGCTGATGCAAACTAGCAAAAACTGTGCCACGTGGTATGCCATCATGAATCTGATGACTGCCCTCTTTGATATTCACTTGTTTTATAGACCGTACTGCACATTTACTGTGTTTCCTGAGATCAGTGTTGTATCCTCTGTTCTCTCCCATCACATAGTTGAAAGGCTTGTGCTGGATACCTCTGGTATATCATGCATGCATGTTCAAAATATTGAATGCATCATACTAATATTGATGTGTGCAAATATACATGGTATGTTGACATGTGCATTCAAAAGGGCACAGCCCTACCCGGGGTCTTTTATACCAATGAAATGTTTAGGGGTATCATTATCTCCTGAGTGAATCGCAACTAGATGAAAAATTCGACCTTATCTTATTCCTCATCTATAAGAAATAAACACAAATTTGTGTAGGTTTTTCATGTTCTGGAGAAAATATTCTTTTAACCCATATACTGAGTAATATGAATAGCTTTCAATTTCATACCGAGCCTAAAGTGGGAAAGAACTGTGTAGCAGGTGCAGGCAGCAACAGCAGTAGTGCAAATTGCGCATCATTCACAAAGTGGTGACCGGAATGTTACTGGTCTATTGTAGAACATCTAGTGTAGCCTCATGTGGCTGAAGTGCCCAATTGTGAGCACAATTCTTCTGGCCCACCAGGTCATAAGGTCATCAGGTTCAATATAAGAAAGAGGTGACTCCGAATTCCTGGGCACCAGCAGAACCAGATGACACAGTAGGCTGCCTCTGCTCACCATTCCATTTACTGTCTCTCTCCTCTGGCTTCCTGTCATGATTGGGTACCTCATGACCATCTGTAGAGGAAAATGTCAGCTTGGTTGGCTAGTGAATTTGCTTATATATAAATGAAGATGAAGATCCCATTCAGGGCTGGCCATGAGAAAAAGTCGCTAGGGGAAGGATTCCCTCTGCGCAGTGCCAGGTGGCATAATTTGTCAGAAAAATAAAAGGAGATGAGAACATATACAAACGCATGGGTATTGGTACCAACTGAACAGAGGATGAGGAAGAGAAAAATTGGAATATTCGAGCTGATATGTCCTAGAGAAAAAGGTGAGAATGGGTGTAAAGGCATAGGTAGGCACAGGCATCCTGGAACTGTACTTGCGCCAGCTGTGCACTCCCTCTGTGTAGTGGGAAGCACTCGTCACCAGTTACCTGGCCTGTGGCCTCGGCCAGTGGCCGCGCCAGTGCTGATAAACTGAAGGTACAGAGCGTGCAAGTAGAAATGAGGCGTCTGAATAGACACAGTAGCACGGACCTCCAGCTGGCAGATGTACGCGAGGCCTTGCCTCGCTCAGTGTCTGTCCAGATTGCCACCCATTGGGGCCGATACCGAGCAACTATGTGGAATCATCTGAGAGCGTTCTGAGTGGTACAAACTGACCTTTCCTTCTTGGGGGAATGTAAATTGTCTTGCTTGGAGTTGCCACCATTTTGCACACAAAATCTTGGCTGGTATCATTTTTAGAGTGTTTGTAAATTCTTTGATCTGCCAAGATAAGATTCAGTATAAGGCTGAACTGTATTTTTTTTTTTTTTTTTTTAGGGCTGGTACAAGAAAATACCACAGAAAGAGAGCCTTAGGCAACGATAATTTCTTTTCTTACAGCTCTGGGTGCTGAATGTCCAAGATGAAGGCATTGGCATGTTCAATTTTCCTGAGGCTTTTGTCGCTAGCTTCAAGATGGCAGCCTTCTTACTGTGTCCTTACGCTTTCTTTTGTCGACGCATGTGTGCTGTTGCTACCTCCCTGCGAAAGCAGATTTGTTTTTTTTAATTTTATAGGGACACCTGTCAAAATTGATTAAAGCCCACCCAAACAGTCTCATTAAAATTAATCATCACTTTAAATGCCTTATCTCCACAGAGAATTACATTCCAAGGTACTAGGGGCTAAGGTTTCACTCTAATGGATGTGTGAGAAGGCGTAATTATGCCCGTGACACCACGGAATCTACTTTGAGGTGCAGAAAGTACAGCAGCGGGTACGTGACCATATCGCATTCTACACCATTTGTAATCTACTTATCTGGTAGTGAAATGGAAGTGCCTTTTGGAAGTGTTTCTGAGTCACCAGTTTGGAGGTGACACCCGCAGGGAATGGACATTGTGGATTTTGTATTGCCAGAAGATAGACCCCATGGAACCATGAAAAAAAGTGTGATATTATTAATAGTTCCATCATTACTAGTGAAGCATTTTGTGATTTGCATCCTCTCAAACTTAATCTCTGAGGATATAGAGACCCAAGTTGTAAATAAAGAAACATTTCTGCCAGGGGATGCAGTATGAGTCCCATAGATGACCTGGTCCTTTCACTCTCTCGTGCCCGGAGATCAGCAGATGAAGAAATGAATGATTTTATTGACATTGACAATTGAATTTGATTATCAGGAGAAAATGTCTCTACCAATCCAGGAGAGCATGGATGTG
Organism: Ctenodactylus gundi; assembly: GCA_004027205.1. Classification (NCBI taxonomy): domain Eukaryota; kingdom Metazoa; phylum Chordata; class Mammalia; order Rodentia; family Ctenodactylidae; genus Ctenodactylus; species Ctenodactylus gundi. The sequence continues at coordinate 81,850 of PVKB01004191.1, read as the reverse complement.
TGCATTTGGCACCAGGTGACACTTTGGGGCATCTATGGGTATTTCATGTCCATTATGATAATAGATGGAAGAAGTAGAGCCAGGGAAAGATGACTCTTCACAAATAAAGTTCTGAGTCCTCTCTCCAGGGAAAACCATTGAACTTGTAAGCTAAGCATAAAGGCAATCCAGAATGTGTGTCAGAACAGGTGTGGGGCAATCAATATGACCTTGAGCTCCGTCCTAGCATTAGGCTAAAGCTAGTTCCACTGACCTGTTTATTCTAAGTTCTTCCGGAGCACAGCTCTGTCTATGTGGGTCACTCTAAGAAGCACACCTAAGGCTCTGAGTGTTAGAGGAATTGTACAATAGATAATACAATTGGACCAGACTCACTCGTTAGGGTAATGTGGTCATTGGTATGTCTGTTGCTGGCTTCACAGCTGATTCCGTCCCCCAGAATTTCTGTTAGCACCATGGAACTGGCTCGCTAGCATCCCTTTTCCAGTCGGGCTGACTGTTTGATTTATTCAGACAAAGCCTGACCCCTTATTCCTTTTGAACCAAATCAGAGGGGGCGATTAAAGATACAGAGCTTGTGGTGGAATTGTAACACTTAGTTAACATTATTGAATTAGGTTTTTTTTCTTTATCCAGTTCTGCCCTCCTGACTGTTTTACAGGTATTTTTCTGAAACTATTTCCCAAAAACTTTCTTCATATCCCTCTTAGTCTATTTTCATGGAGCCCAATATAAGACAGACGGCGGTAACATTCATGCCATTTATAAGCACTAAGCCAAGTAACTTGGGAGATATTCTCAGTAATTCATTCAGCCATATATTTTGAATACAGAAGAGAGAATACATCCTATAATCCCTCAATTGTTCTTAAACAAGTTTGTGGACAATTTAAACAAGATATAGTCTCTGTGTTATGCTAACATAAAATTAGTGCAGTCTAAGAGTAAGTTCTGTGGGTCGGCTTTAGCTCAAGTGGTTACTTCCTCACGCTGGACTTCCCACTGGACTAACAATAAGTTCTATATTAATGATTAGAAAGACTATTTTCTCTATTTTTTTCTGTTTCTTCCCGCTCATATCGATTCAAATATGAACTATAATATCATGTTAAACATTTGAATCATTCTCACCATTATGAGAGTACAGATACTGTCGTATGTTTATTTATCCTACAGAGTAAGACCAATAGACACTTGATATGTAGTTGGTTGCTTTAAGCAATGAAACATTAACTGAACTTATTAAAAATTCTTCTTTTTATTCAGGTGAAAATTGAAAAATCTTTTTGCATTTTTTCAACTTTTCCAAAATGCACAGCATAATTCATATGTCCTTCAAATTTTCACATGAAAGAAAATATCATCACCCAAGTGTCTGTGCCTTGTGTTTCTGACTCATAACTGTAATAAATTCCTTCTGGTAATATCATACATGTCACAAAGTAACATAGTGCTGTAATGATAATTATGTGCCATAAACGTGCTTTTGTATGGGAATTCTGAACTGGTATGTGAAGTTCATATCCTCTCTGTTACTCACATAACAGCTACAGTTCCTGTTTTGTCTGACTCAATGTATTACAGTGTCTTACTTCACTTTTTTAAAGGGTTCATGGTTACAGGGAAGTCTTAACTTCAAGTTTTGAGTATATCCTTTTCAAATTGAAATAAGAGGCATTCTTTTAACATTCTCCAACATCGTCTAGGTCTCAGAACACCAATATGTTGGTTCTGTGTTTTCAAGACACTGTTAATCAAAATATTACAGGAAAAAATGAAAAAAAAATTCTTATTATAAAGTCACATACTTTAAAAAAACATATACCCCTTGCACAGGCATGTGTTCATGCATGCATGCTTGCGCACACACACACACACACGCACACACACACACACACACACACACACACACATGAACACACACAAACCCCAGGAACACTATCTTAGTCAATGATATAAAAATTTCTGTGGTTTGTAAGTTTTAATGTCTTCATAATTGCTACTTGGTGACATTAATAAATACATTTTTAATGTGATAATTCTGATTCAGTGAGCTGGCCTCAGGCGTGGACATAATGATGTTTCTCTAAGTTATTAGTGCAACAATTTTGGGCTCTGCTGAAAGAAAACAAGAATTAAATGATGAATATTAGTTGTTAATACTTCACATGCAAATTCTTTATGAAGAATTTAATGTTCACTTCTAGTAATATAAGTAACGTGGTCTCTCAATGTGTGAATATATTTTAACAGTTTACTTGGTGATAAAGCCAGACTCTGAGATGATCCAAAATTGAGTATTGATCACTTTTTTCTAATTGCAATGTCCTCTGGAAAAACTTGATATAATATCTGAGGCTTCCCAGATCAGAAGACTGTGTCTGTATGAGTTCCCTTTTCTTGTGTAGTGACTCTACCAGCAGCGCCTATTTTGTGACCCAGCCTATTCTAGTGTGGCTTTCTTTTATACTTGAAATGAATCTTTAAACCAGTTATACAACCGCATATTCTTTCTAGTATTCTTAATATCCTGGCTTCAAGAAGTTCTTCCATCTAGGAAATTTTTAGAAAACATTATAAGTTCTATTGTCATTGTTCACTATTGGACTAGATAATTTAAACAGATTCACTTCATTTTTCTGCATGGTAATGTCTTCATTGGAAGATTACAAGATAATCCTGAAAGCCACTTGCCAGAGTAATATACGTACAAGTCATGCAGCTAGTGTGTAAACAACAGTGCACACCTTTCTACGGCAGCAACAAAAATAGAACTGTAAGGGGGAGATCGTGAAGGAATGGGAGCCTGCGGAGGAGAAAATCAGCAGCTTTCTACCTTTGAATACCCAGGTTCTCAGGTAACTTAGTTATGTATCTCTCATTTATTGCTCCCAAGGAAGGGAGAACACTGAGCTGACTCTGCCTCTGTGCTAGGTTCTCAGAGAAGCGCTCTTATCTTCTGCATGCAGGCTGTAGAACTCGTAGTGGTGGGTGAAAAATGAATCTGGCGAAGGACACTGAATGGCTGATTCAGGAGGCTGCATTTATAGAATGCAGAGAATCAGGACAGGTGGCTTTCAAAGGAAAAACCAGCAGAACAGGGGTCCACAATGAAGAGGATAAGGGTTCTTTCCTCTGACTCGGTGTTTCGGGACCTTTAGTGTCATAGTGGGCACACACAGCAGAAGAGGGCCTTGTTACACAAGAGCTCTGCTTCCCCAAGTGTGGGTGGGGCACCATGTTTGTCTCATTGCTGCTGCTGGCGGTCATTGCACATAAGCCACTATTTGAGCAGCAAAGTTAACACAGTCTTATGAGGCCAGACCAGACGGTAGAGGGAAGAGGCTGTAGTCTGTAACATAACTGGCTGTGGACCTAAATCACAGCCTTTAACATTTCTCCTTGCTTTTCTATAAGCTAGTCATAAAGTTCATTGTGAAATTTTTGATCTTTTTATGGGTCATGGTATCCATTAAGTGAACGTTTTGAACAGTGGAACGGCACAAGAATCCTTTGTAGTATGACATGTGGATTGGAGAAAGAAAAGAATAAGGACAGAAGTACTTCTTAGACACCAGTCCCTTAATTTATCATAATTTTGAGGCCATGGGAGCCCAGGCAGACAGATGGCAGGGGGAATGGAAACCCTGGAGCTGATCATGTTTGACTGGTAAGATGGAGGACTGTGGAGTGTGTAAAGAGACGTTGTGGAAAGTACAGTACCAGACCACAAGGTATTACTAAGTATTATAGTCTAAGTATTAGAGTATAGGTATTACTTCTTGTAACAGTCTGTGGATACGTCCGTTACTTTGCTGTCCTGTCTTGTGATTTCTTCATTTTCCCAGAGGTAACAGGCAATGCACTTGGTGCCCAGCTTACCGCTTTCTCCATACTTTCATGCCTCATTAATTGTGGACAATGAATAACTTGGAATTATAGCTACTGGGGCAGGGACAAAGCCACAACTATGAGGGGTGGGATTTACTAGCAACAGTCAATTTTATTTTCCAAAGAGAAACAAGGAAATTGTATGTCTTGCCTAATGGAATCTGATGGTTAAAGTTTTTAAGCAACTGCTTTTAGGTTTCCTTGAAACTTCAGAAACAGGGACATATAATAAGTGGGAAATGTAGTACAGATAAACCCTCTGACTTTAGCTGGAAAGTAAAGGGAAATTCGATATGCTGATAATATTAACATTGTACTTACAGCTGTTGCTGCTGCCCACATGAGTAAATGCTCCCTGTAGGCCTACATCAAAGGGGTAGCACGATGTGACAGGGCCTGGGTCCATACTATAATAATTTTACAGATTTAGCAGAACGTTTCAAATGAAAGTGCATGCGATAAAAGTTGCAGGTGTTCGTAAACATGAGGCAGAGTTCAAGCTGCCGTCAGCATGGAGCCACACTCTTCTGTTAGCGCTTGCTCCTGAAATTCTGCCCATATAGACTCACTGCCATCACGTTGGAGTCCTTGGGACAGATGGCACAGGCCCGGGCACCTAGAAGTGGGTGTCTTCCATGCCTTTCCAGTGTGTTTTGTTCTCCATGTTTCATTTCTTGGGAGATTATTTATCTACAGAGGACTTTAAGCATTAAAAGGATACCTCCTTTTTTTCTTCTGTTTGCATTTGTTGTTAAGTACTGAATAGTGGATGTATTTGAGTAAGTGCACATACATGCTTTCTGTGTGAAAAGCTCGATATATTTGGGTTTTCCCATAAGCACAGTCCTAAAAGAAAAGATACATGAGAAGTAGAGCGTTAATGCTTCCCATTCCCAGGTGGTCAACACTACTCATTTGCGTCGTGCTCTCTTACTTTCCAGACACTTGGTCTCAGTCTCTTTGCTATTCAACAACTTTGAGTTCTCATCTGTGTAAATGATGCTTAGACCTTTACAAATGGCTTGCACCCCATAATATCTGGATTCATTGCAATTTTAAAGTTCTGAGTTAAGAAAATGACTTGGAACAACTTTATAAAAATATATTGAATTTATTCCAGTCCCCCCAACCCCCCGTATTATGACCTGGTTGACAAGGTCTCTTCTACTAGGGCATTTTAAAATGTTATGGAAGATAACCATACGGCATTTCTAAGGTGAATTTGTTTAGATTTCTTTGGGGAAAAAAGTGGGCACATGTCTTAGTTACTTTTTCACTGCTGGGACAGAAAACCCTGACATCCACAACTTTAAGGAGGAGAGATTTATTTTAGCTTCAGAAAGTCACAGTTCATTCACGGGAGGGTGGCTAGAAAATGGTGGAATCGCATGGTGTGTCTGAGCGGAGACAGAGCCGGAGCCGAAGCTGGAGCTGGTGTCACGGCTCCTGGAGACAGAGATCCTCAGGGCATGGCGGGACAGAGATAAGTCCGGGAGGAAGGATGGAACCCGCGCACGTCCCTCCAGGCCAAGCCCCAAGCACCCACCCCTTCCATCCACGTCCCACCTCCCAGCACCACACAGTATCCATAGGCCCATGAGGCTTTTGGGAGACACTCCATTTGGTCAACATAGAATTAGAGTTGAACTTTCTTTAAAAATAAATAAATATGTGTAAATAAAATATAAGAAGTTCAGTGTGGCATGTAAATAAATTTCAGCTGTATGAATATTATCAATGGTCTAATAACTGCCATAATCAAACGTCAGCTAATTTAACTATATATGCCTATGGTCAAACAATGTACTGTAATGATAGTTAGGATGTGTTTTTGAGTATATATTTTCTGATGTTGTAACTAATGAGCAGGAGTATTTATTCCCATAGGTACTACTAATACAATTTTTATTGCCCTTACCTAAAAAGACTTAAAAGGAAATTATCAAATATTACGTGTAGACGTGTTATGTGCTTGACAGGAAGCTCTTTCCAGCAGTCTTAACTGTGGCTTTCCAGAAACATGATCGTGCAAAGACATGCAGTCTGCACTGTTTTCAGCCCCAGGCAGCAGTGTGTATGTGGAGGATTCTCTGAGATCGTAGAGGAAAGAAGTGATTCTTGCTTCACACCAGTTACTTTTCTTTTTCTTTCTTTTTTTTTTTCAGATCTGGAATCATGAATGCTTTCAAGTGTGAGGCTAACCCAAGTTTTTACAGCATGCCTTTTTGCTTGTGTATTTTTTGGGTGGGAACATTTTTCATTCTGTTTTTGTTATCCTTGTAAGAAGTCCTCTTCTTTTGTATGAATTGTCCCAGGGACATCTCAAGAGAGTCAGTAATTTTGTTAGATTTTATTTATTTTTCACCTTTTTGGAGGAACAGTTGACAAATAAAAATTATACACATTCGGGGTGTACAACTTAATGTTTTGATGAACAGGTACGTCATGCAATGATCACCCCAAGCTAATTAACATCCGCCTCACCTTACCTAGCTGCCGCTTACTTATAAGGTGTGATTAAAAATATAGCAAAAGTCTAAATTTTTAAAAGTACAACAGTAAGAGACACACTGGTGTTAATTCTTCCTACCTTCTTCTTGAGTGTTGAGTGTCTTTAGTTGTGCTAAAGATATTGGCTATCTAGAAGGCTTGACCTGATTCAGGACATGTGCTTTCATGATCATGTAGGCTTGGGTAGGAGCTAGAGTCTCGCGATGCCAGGTCCTGTGAATGAGCAGAGGAGACCCACCATAGCATGTGCAAAAGCCTGTCTTTGTTGGCCTCGAGTTACAACAGCATTCTCTGTGTATCTGATCACAATTTGTAAAGATAATTACAAATGGAAACTTCTGGAACTGTTTCACAAAGTGGCAAGAACAACAGGCTAAGTGTATTTGAAGTGAGGAGGAACATTTCGAGGGGGATTAATGGTAATGTGTCTTTTATTCGATTTTTTAAAATTTAAACTTTCACTGTTCTTGTTGAACACCCCTTGTATTTTCATGTTTTAGCAATTTTTTATTTGAAAATAATTTTCATACTTTTCACATTTTAGAAAAAGCTAGTTTAAGAGATTTTTAACCTATGTAAATTTCTCTTCAGAGTAACAAGAACAGATTGAATGTCTGAAATGCATATTTATTTGTTTATTTATTTACTTATTTATTGAGATAGGGTCTTGCTCTAGCCCAGGCTGGTCCTGATTTCACTGTAGAACCCAGGCTCGGCCCAAGCTCATGGCAGTCTTTCTGCCTCAGCCTCTCGAGTGCTGAGATCACAGTCATGTGCCAACATGCCCAGTTTACGTGGTATTGGGGAATCAAAGTCAGAGGCCTGCGATTGCAGAATGAGGGCTCTCACCCCTGTGCTATTCCTCCCGTCCCAATGCCAATTTTCCCATCTGCAGCAGTTTCTAGATAATGAGCCTCTCCAGTGTGTACAGACATGGTTTCCTCTCCTAATTGTTATATGTGCTTAACCCAGGAAATACTTGGCATTAACGAAAGTATGCCATTATATCTATCTATGCGTCTGTGATATCGACTTAAGTTTAAAAAAAATTGTAACTTTCTTGTTGCTCGGAACGTGGTACTGAAGCACAGGGCAAAAGTTGGGGCAAAAAGGAAGATTACAGGTTGATTTTGTGGAGAAGGTATTGAAAAGCTGAGGTTATCTAGAAAGAGTGAACAGAGACAAGAAGCCTGTGTTGTCCTTGCTCTTGGTGAGGCTCCATGTGGTGATGGGTGATGGGAACAAAGATGCAGGACCATGCTGGATTCTGCTGACTGATGTAGTGGCTCACACAAGGGAGACTCTATGTACATGGTGGGTAAAAATTAGTTTTCGTGTAGCCTTGGAGAGATTTTTATGGCATCAGTTGGATTTGGGTGTGGTCCTTTCTCAAGTTAGTCCAGATCACTCATACAACCTTCATTTACATGCACAAGCACATCCCATGACTTTCTGCTTCCTGCCTGTCTGCTCTCTGTTTTTCCTTTTGCAGTCTATGTGCCACTGAATCAATCAGAAACATTTCCCATTGAGTACGGTGGCCAAGTTTTAACCCTACCTGATTTTTTTTACATTTATTTTTGATGAACATTTACTTTGCTTCAGATGCATTATTGATATATTTGCAAACTCCCAAGGGCACTTGTTGAAGTATAACCCCCAATCCAGGATGTGTTGCTGTTGGGAATAACGATTATTGCAAATGTGGTTATGCAGATGAAGTCACGGGAGAGTATGGTGGTCCCTCACACAGTGTACCAGTACACGTATAAAAAATGGCACAGGAGAATGCTACGTGAAGGCAAGGTAGTTATCTGTAACCTAGGAGTACCAACGGTAGCCTGCTCACCCCCAGAGGTTAGAAAATTGCATTGAACAGGTGCTTCAGTTCTTCTGATGTTTCTGCCATGAACTCTAAGTCTCCAGAGCTGCGAGGAAGGAATTTCTGGTTGTGGCATCGAGTGTGTGACACTTCATTAAGGTAGCCCTAGAAAACCAAGATAGTGGAAAGACAGGCTTTCTCACAATACCATTTGGTTACCTACGCAGAGTGTAGGAGAATCCAGCTTTGCAGAGGAATGGTATGAATTCGAGCTTGTACTACTTAATTTCTTTTAATTTAGTTCTCATTTATAAGCATAAATCTGAATCGAATAATTGTCATAGCAATGACTTAAGGAAGGACTGGACTGGGAGGAAACACATAACAAGATCAGCTGAGTGCCACCACAGGGCCAACACCTAGCAGGTTTTAGCTTATGTTGTTTTCATTTGTTATCTGTCTCTCACTGTGTAAGACTTACATCAAAATTGTGCTAAACTCAGAGGTTTGTACGACTTAGATTTTGCTCTTTTAGGATCACTGTGGAGTTCTTATGACACTTCTAAAAAGCTGTGGCTCGCTGGTGCTCAAATCCAAGTGCAGGAAAGTGTGTAGACTACCTCAACTTAATTACAGTTGAATGGGATACTCAGAAAGAGCTAGTGTATCATAAAGAGCTGTTTGCTTTAAAGCTGGTGTACAGGTCAAGGCCACAGGATCTATTGTAAATTATGGTTGCTGAGAGCACTTTTATAGGTTTCTTATCACATTTGACATAATATCTGTTTTATGAGTTTGTGTTTGCCCCTGAAATGTCAACTTCTTGAAATTGGAAACCTTATTTTGGGCACTATTTTCCTCTAGCCTCAAAACTCAGTGGTGTAACGAATGCTTGCTGATTAAATAAAGAATATTTCTCAAAGAGAAGGGGAAGGGCTAACACTGCTTAGAAGACAGTGTTATCATTGCAATTCTTCAGTGTAACAATTAAAACTATACTACCTTAGAGTAAAGCTGGTCAGGGTTAAAGTCATTTAGGAAAATATTTTTAACTCTGATTTTCGGCTTCTCACTGTCTGTGGAAAGCGATTGTTCCTTTTCTTTAGAAAATACTTGAGATCACTTGACATGTTGGGGAGTATTTTGGCTCACAGAATCACAGATTTCCGCTCAAACAAACTCCCTCATGCCTGAGGTGGCACAGCACACCATGGCAATGACAGCGTGTTGGAACACACTTGCTTATCTTGTGGCTGCTCAGGGTGGGGGTGGGGAGAAAGAGCAGGAGGGGCTGTGGCCTCAGTATCTTCTTCAAAATCAGTACCCCCATGACCCAACTTTCTCTCACCAGACCCTGCTTCCCACAGTTACGCCGGGTCCAGCAGCACCATGAATGCAATGCCAAGGCTGGAATACATGGGCTTCTGGAGGAGACCGGACATCCAAGTTGTAGTAACTTAATACCTCATTAAAACTGAAAGAACATTTTACATCACACATATTTAAGGGGTGCGTTTTTTCTGGATTATTTTCCAAAATTTTTTAACAATTGCTTTAGCTATGGTTTTTAGAAATTTTTGGCACACTTGTGCCTGTAAAATGTATTATTCGGGCTATAAAGCCTGCAAGAGATATTTATGCTAGTTAAAATTAGTGCTTAATGTATAATTTTATTCCTTCTGATCTCCTTGCTATGTCCCATTTTTCTAATATAATTTAAAGGCAAGCTGTCCTATAGAGAAACGTGTATAGAAGGAAGAAAGTGGGTAAGAAGAAGCCTTGAAACAGTATTTTCCTTTCGTAGGTTTAACTAAATTATTACTTTTCTCTTCCACATGTTCTTCTTTAAAGTATAAACCAGGATTATAAAGCCCCAGCTGGCATATAAGAACAAGAGCCAAAAAAGATTTTAGCACAGATTTCACAGAAAACATGTACATTTTATGATCTGATAAATGTGAAAATTTATACCTATATAGATTATAGCAAAATAATTCAGGACTTTCTTTTTAATTTGTAAAAGTATTTTCAGAATGGCAAAAGTAAAAAAAAAGCAATAATATGTTCTAAGGAAGCAGCTTTTCTCATTTTAAATGGTTTATATTCATCATAGCAGAAACCAGTAGCCTCGATTCAGCTGTAAAGAACATCTGGCAAGATGTCAGAAGTGTTTATTCCATATGGCTTTTTATCTAAAAGCAAAGAAATGAACAAACATGAAAAAGTTGTCTTTTATTACTGTAGTGTTTGTGGTTGACTAGGAAACAAGTGCTGTGGGGACTATTATTTAGGTTTTCACTACCACAGCACACATGCACGTGCACACACACGCACACATGCGCACACACACGCACGCACGCACTCACACACACACACGCACACACACACACACACATGCATGCAAAAGAGAAAGAGAAAATTAGAGCAAATGAATAGATTTCAGTGGATGGACTAAAATCAATTTCAGCCTCAAAATTGTTTAATGAAAGTCACATATGAGTTGGAAAAGTTGATCTTCCATGGGCCCTGGCTGTCCCTGTTCATCCTTACTGTGTTTGTCAAGATCACTGCTGTCTGAGATTTCTCCTAGGGATGGGCTTGTCCCTTGGGATTGCTTCTTGCTTCCTCGGGAATCGCCCAATTTCCCAAGCTCAGCGTTTGTCAGCTGCAGTGAGAGCTCATGCACACTGGGCTCTTGGCAGGCCTGTGGGACGTGGTCGCTGCATGGAATCGGGGCTCACGACATCCGTGCTGCTTACGAGGCACTCATGTTTCTGATTCAAGATTCCTGTGTCTTCAGCCAGCACGCATAAACACTGACAGGCTTATTTACCAGGGAAGTAACTTACTAGTACAAGTCTCAGACCCAACACTAACTCTGAACTCACTTGCGTTCAAATAACTGAGATTCATACACAGAAAGGACATCAATGAAAGAGAATAGAAGGGGATTTGTGTTAGAAATATCATTTGTGACTATTTAAAATCCAACCAAAATATAGCTAACATTTATTTCAAGTAGTTGTTTTCTTTGGTATACAAACCTGTGGAAGTAAAATTAGTTACACACCACATTCAACCTAATTAGATGCAGCTCAAATATTTTTGTGTCAAAGAAACATGCTAATGGTAGTCTTAGCGCAGAGAAAATATTTTAGAAATAATGTCAGCAGTTCTGAAGAAAAAATACATTTGGAAAGCTCTTTATTTTTATTTTATATATTTTTATATTTTATTTATTTATATAAATAAATAAAGCATTTATTTATTTGTTTGTTTGTTTTTTACCCAGGCTACTCCTAAACTTATGATGTAGTCCAGGCTGGCCTTACACTCCCAGCAATCTTCCTGCCTCAGCCTGCCAAGTGCTGAGATTCCAGGTGTGCGCCACCACATCTGGCTTATGTGGTGCTGGGGAATCAAACTCAGGGCCTTGCACTTGCAGGGCAAATACTGTAACTGCTTCATTTCTTTTTAAATGAAGAAAGTGATATTTTGTGATTTGATTGTTCTCAGCAGTATTGATTTGAAGTTTGAACTGTGTTTGTTATTGAATATATATGGAATAATGGAATACCTGTGATGGAATTTTAACAATCCAGTTCCTTTATAAACTGTACTTGACACAGCAAGTTTCAGTTGCCAGTGTTTGGTAGCAGGTACACGATGTTGAACCTGAACTATTTCTAAAAGCTTCAGTTAAACCATGCTTCTATTTGGAGAGATGGGATTCTGATTCCCTTCAGGCCTCTGCTATTAATTACCAAGTAATATATTTGTGTCTGAATGAAGAAACAAAACAAAACAAAACAATGCTATCGGAGCAGCTCAACATTTAGTGAAGTAGCCTTTTAGTTTAGATCCAAGATCACTGTGCATTGACTGCTGACCCCCAAATTATGACACCACAGATGTATGCTGCCCCAAAATAAGGGGAGTAGAGCAGGCTTTATGAGGAGAGGAAGTATATGCTTTTTAAATAATAATAAGAAAAATGAGAAGAATCTTTTTATCCCTTGATTCTTCATTTTGTATCTCTTAATATTTTTGATTTTTGTGGCTTAAAAGTTACATCATCATAAAAAGCACCCAGCAGGCATCATTGTATACAATAATGAAGAGCCCTGGCTCCTTTTCCTTATACATTTTCTGCTTTTCTCTCACTTTTACAATGTGTTTCAAAGAATGTTCAATGTATGTGGCTTATATTTAAATTCATACATTTTCCTTAGACTTCTGGGTGTAATTTTTTTCAAACCCATGTGTTTACAAAATGTAAGTCTAGAGGATGACTTTCGCATAGAATGGAGGAACACGAACAAGAGGAATAAACATTCTGTGTTAAAAATGCCCTGATGACCAGAATCGTTGTCCTTATGAGGAAAGGATCTGTGGATTATGTCTTTTATTAGGGGAAGGGTTTTTTTTTTTTTGACATATTTGTTCTTAGTGATAAGAATTTAGTTGTCTTAAAGATTGGTTGTAGGTATGCAAAGATCTTTGAATTTTTTAATTTGATTGTTTTTTGAAGCTTATAGAAGTGATCTTTTTCATTAAAAAAATAAAAAACAGTTGGCTGGGCATGTGGCTTAGTGGTAGAGGACTTGCCTGACACACTTGAGACCCTGAGTCCAATTCCTAACAAAGAGCGTGCCCAAGTGCGAGTGCACGCGCGTGCACACACACACACACACACACACACACACACACACACACACACACACAGGCTTGAGGCCAAAACCCAAAACAAAACAAAGAACCTTCAAATATAGTGCAGCCACAAACCAGCAACAATAAAAATGCATTATTTTAAGTATTAGAATATTCTAGACTCCCTTCCCCACAACATTTATCTGAGAAAACTTGAAGTGGAACAGAAGGGAGCCAGACCTAAGATAGTAGGGACCTCGGACCCAGTTTTCCAGGTAAAGGCCTCTTTCAGTGACATATCATTTCCTATCAGTAAAAAGTGTTATGCCCTGCATCTCGGTCTACTGTTGTCATCCTGCACATCCTCCGGCCTGTCTCTTACTGCCCAGACCGTAAGGTCTAAGAGGAAATTCCACCTGCCTGTTCCTTGCTGCCTTCTAAATTTTTTCAGGGTTGTAACTGCTCAGATGACCTCATGGTACTCTGTAGTCTGTCTGTCACTTCAGGCAAAATGACAACCTCTGTATTTTTTTAAAAGAAATTCCTGATTTAATGAACTGAACAGAAGTTTCTTCTTCTTCTCTTTAAAGTTTCAAGATGTAGGACTAGAGTGCCAGGGCTTTTCTTTCAATGTCAGGAAACCCGGAGTGCCCTCATTTCCTTTAAGGGATTATCAGGTTGGGGCCATTATTCGACAGCTGTGATGGCTGCCAGAGGACAGTGAGATGAGTGAGAAGGTCATTCAGAGGCACTACCTGTGCCCTTCCAGGCGGTAGCACAGCTTGGGTTTCTGAAGGGCCTCCTTCTTAGAATCAGTCATCGCCTCAAGGCAATAAAGGCAACCGCTGTTCCCTCTGCTCAAAGTGTGTATTTGTTTAGGCATAGAACCTCCCTCTCTTTTTTAATAAAGTAATTGGTTTCTGCTTTCTCTCACCAAAGCATTGCCAAAAATAAACACATATTTCTCTGATCCTTCATTCCAATCATAAATCTCCCCATTCAACAAATTCCACAAGCTTAAACATAGATAATAATCTTCTACTTACTAAGTCAGAGAAAAATCTTATAAAGCAAAGTGCAAATCAATCATATAATTGCTGTGAAGTAGCACAAAGATTCAGCACTCAGAATCCGTGTGAACATAACTCCTTCATGGTGTTTTGTTTTGCTCTGTCTACCCTGGGTTATGAAATTACCCGTTCTTTTTGGAGAGAATGATCATAGAGTTTATGATGATGCACTTCAGCACTGTGTGTTGAGTCTTTCTGATTGTTCCTTCCTATTATGTAAACTCAGCCAGATACGTATTAAAGTTTATCACCACTCAGATATGTATAGCCCAGATTAAGAGTTCAGAACTTCCACCAGGAATAATAGTACTGAACATGCTTTTCTTAAATCTGTCATAGTAGGTGTTCTGGTATCTGTGCAGCGATCTTTAGGAAAAATGCTAAAATCAAAACACGCTTGTTAAAGTTCCTGAGGTACTTTGAGAGCAGATCAAAGCATATTTTACCCACTTTCTGTGGAACTGAGGAATATAAGCATGAAATAGAATCTTTGTTCTATATGCTTTTGTGCTGATGCACTTATGTTTTTTTCTATACACATTTTAAATATAATTTGTCAGTTATTGGAGCCAAATTACTGTCCATTTTGGGTTCTCTAAATTATCTGACACCTTGACACAGGATCATCAGCTTTAAACTTGCCAAAATCTGCCCTCGCACTGTGGTTAGTATCTACATTAGTGGCTGCATCACAGACATGCACACAGATACAGACACATACCCCCCCCCCACACACACGCACGCACAATTTTCCTTCTAGATTTAGTGACATTAGATGAATTTTAATGCTTCTTAGTGCTAAAATGTGAAAACAGTATGATCCAATGTGTTTCCCATACTTTGCCTTCTTGAAAACTTACAGCTAAATTTACTGTTGAGTGTGGCAATCTACTCAACTCAGATGTCTTAGAGCAGTTATTCCAGTTTCCCTCTGCAAATTTTGTTCTATTAATTCTTGAATGATTTATCTCATACTGTAGTTTCTAATCTTCAAATTCTTTTGGAATGTCAAGTCACCTAAAGTAAGTTTGTATTGCTTTAGGAAATATATGTGTATTTACCTTTAATTTCAGGATTTCACTGCTTATAATTGTAGAATATCCTGAGTGCTTTCTTTGTAGAACTATATTTTCATTAAGCTTCTTTCTTTCAGGAACAAAATTTTAGACTCTTTTACTCTTGAGCTCTTTATTAGTTTTTGATCTTTGGGGTCAGTGTCCTAAAATTTTACAGCACATGAATGACTTCATATGTTTGCAATGGACCCCTCCCCCTTTTGAAAATGAGAGGTAGAACCCACTTTTTTAAAAAAATTGATATATATATATATATATATATATATATATATATATATATATACACACACACAGGATAATCTTCCCAATCAATAGATAAGCAAAATCTTGCATGCTAAAGAGGTTACTTATAGTTTACCATGTCAATCTATGTCTTTGATTCAATGCATGATGAAATCATCAACATGAAACTTTATTTTTATTTCTAGCTCAAATGGATTTCTTTGTAAACTCTGTGATTTCCTGTGAATCCAGGAATTTTTAAACTACTGAGCTCCATCAGCAATTCCTTACTCTAAAGATTAATGGGGAAATATTTGGGGTTTTTCAGCCCTGACTGAAGGCTGGGTGAAATCAATTATTTAAGCGCTATAAAGCAAGGGTTTGGGTCTCAGACATCGATTACACAGCAGACACACTTTAACACCCAGAACCGCCATCTGGATCTAGTTGACTGCTTTACCGTGGCAAAAGGGTGAATGAAATACAATTCCTGCCTGCCGATGCCATGGAGATTCCTTCAACCTAACAGCAGCTGGAGCACCCATCTGCACACACACACACACACACACACACACACACACCCTTCTCTCTGGCTGCACAGATGTTAAGTAGAAGGAATTGCTGCAACTTTTATTAAAGTAATAAGCAAAGCAAATTTTTTCTACTGTATCTGCAGTTGTCTTCTGAGTCTCAAACATTCAGTTCATGCAAAGCAATAAATGTCAGTACTTTTCAAAGGAAAATATTATGCTTCTTACTGTGTTCTAGAAATAGTCAAATGCTATGGAAAAATTTATTGAAGATCTGATGTGATATTTACAGAAAGTCTGATTTCTTTTTAAATAAGTAGGAAAGATGGGCCTTACTATGCCAAAAGGTTGGACTACCCAGTGTCTCACACTGTAGTGGTGTGAATTTTTTCAAATAAATAGATGACAGGTTACTAAAAAAAAAATCCTTCTGAAACAAAGAAAATCAATGCATGCTTTTTAAGTGGTGGTGGAAAAAATGGGAGGTGATTAGGACAGGAGCCGTTAGAGAAAGAGGGAAGTTTTCATAAACAATCGTGTTTAGGTCTCTTATGTGGAAGATTAGGGCCAGCTTAGTGGCTTTGAAATGTTATAATCACATAAAGCTCTCCTGAAAGCAGTTGCAGGTTTTGGTGCCAGTGTTTCCTGTACAGATCGACCCAAGGTAATATATCAAGATCAAGGTACATTTCAAAGAGAAATTCTCTCAAAACAAATCATGGTCACTGCTGATTAATCATTCAAAATCATAAATCTTGGGTGGTGAGTTAACAGTGACCAGACATAGTTACTGAACTGAAAATGTTTTCTTTTGTCACCCCCCCCTCCCATACCAGCCCCCATCATATGTTGTGATCATGTGAGGTTTTAAAATCAGCCTGTATTCAGTGGAGTGTCTTCTGGGCTGTCTGGTTTACAGCACTGAGCTTCAGGTTTTATTCTCCTAACCCTAAAAACATTTGAAAAACTGCAGATGACTTCACAAATTTAACTGCTTTGGAGATTCTATAAATGTTAATACACTTTTAAAAACTCCAGCATATTCTTATAAATTCATTGTATCAAAGCTGTTACTTCGTCATTTAAAATGTATGTTATGGACTTTAAACACTATGGAAACTTGCTATGCACGAATGTGCATTTAAACACAATGAACACATAAATTGAAACATCATATGTTACCTCACTAGTGTGTGTAATTTTTATGTTTGTATGTATCCAGTTAAAGATAAATTTAATTTAAAAATGTGAAATATATTTGTATTTGAATATCTTCAATGGATCAACCTATCTGGCTTCTAAGTAATAAGTAAAACATGTACACACTTGTAACTAAAATCTCTGAAAAAGATTTTTCAAGAATTGAATTTCTGTTTAAGTTGAAATTAATATATCACTCTGAAACTATTTAAATACATTAACATTTTGAGAAAAGTAAATATAAAGGTGAAAATTTTGATAATGTGTCTCTTTATGAGATAGAGAAGGCTTTTGAAAATCAATTTATGTATGTGAACATTACTAGTAACTAGACCTCAATGTTCACACATGTAATTCTATTAATTTTTCATAGATGTACATGCTCAGGAACACTGTTACATGTAAAAGCAGGGATAAATTTTTTTATATTAAATCTGTATGTTTTCTAAATACTTAATCATTATTATCCAAAGTTATATTATTAAAAATTTGAGCAATATATCAATACCAGTTAGTTTTCATCTATATTGTTCAGAGCAAAGTATTGAAAAAGACTTGATCTATGAAAAGATTTGCTATTATCCATCTTTCATTTCCTTTTATGACATCACCAATCGTTTATCTAATGCTTCTATCTGACTTCCAGTAATCTTTCCTCCTGGAGTCATGCACTCTAGTAGCTTCCAAATGGGCACAGAATAATCTTGATAGAGAGATGAGAAAGAAGACCTTGTTCTTCATTCCAAAACTATATTCTCAGCAGCATAAACTTAAGATGCTGTTCACATGAGCTGGGGTTCACCTCAGCAGTAGAGCACTTGCCAAGCACCTGAGGCCAGGGCTTCAATCCCAGGTGTGCTGGGTATTGGAAAATGTACACAGAGAATTTTGAAATATGGAAGCTAACACACTGCAAGTTTGTCATTGGTTTGGTCTTCACTTATGAGTTAGATATTTTTCAATGTTTTCCCCCTTTGTTAATATGTATATATGTCATATCTACTGTTTACATTGAACTTGAGTATTTTGTGCACATATATATCACGTCAGACTTTCAAACCCTTCCCCTCTCCCTTTTTGACTCTCCTACACTCTCCTCCTTAACTCCCACTATCCCCCTCCCATTCAGTTCTATGAAATGACTGTATTTTGGGTTTCTCATATTAAAGAAACATTTGGTATTTAACCTATCTGTCTGACTCACTTCACTGAGCATGATGGTCTCAAGTTGCATTCATTTACCTACAAAAGTCTCAAACCTATCTGTATTTAGAGTTGAGTAGTACTCTATTGTGTACATATCCACAATTTATGTATCCATTGTCTGTTGATGGGTACTTTGGTGCCTTCCACATTTTAGCTATTGTTAGTTGTGCTGCTATTAACATAGGTACATGTACGTCTGTTTTATATGATGCTTTTAACTCTTTTGGAAAGATTCCCAGAAGTATCACTGGATCAAAGGGGCTATTTATTTTCAGCCCTTTGAGAAATTTCCATATTGCCTTCCATAGCGGTTATACCAGTTTACATTTCCACCAGTAGTGTTGAATTGTTCCTTTCTCCTCACAGCCTCACCAGCATTGATTATTGTTTGAGTTCTTGGTATGCGCCATTCTCTCTTGGGTTAGAGGATATTTTAGAGATGTTTTGATTTGCATTTCTCTAGTGACTAAGGATGTTAAACATCTTTTCATGTATTTACTGGCCATTTTAAATACCTCACCAAGGGAACGAGGGACCTCTGCAAAGAAAACTATATAATATTGAAGGAAGAAATTGAAGAAGACTTTTTAAAAATGGAAACACATCCCCTGTTCTTGGGTAGGCAGAATTAATATAGTCAAAATGACTACACTTCCTAAACTGATAGACAGATTCCATGCAGTTCCTGTAAAGATACCAACTTTTTTCACAGAACTTGATAAAAAAAATTCTTAGATTCATATGAAGCCAAAGGAGACCTGGAACATTCAAAGCAATTCTGAGTGACAAGACAAAGGCAGGAGGCACCACAATCCCAGACATTAAGCTATACTATAAGCAACAGTTATCAAAAATAAAAAAAAAACTATGTGGTAATAGGACAAAAACAGACAGGTTGGCCAATGGAGCAGAATTGAGGATACAAAGACAAACTCAAGTAACTTCAGATACCTGATCTTGATCAAGTAGCCAAAAGCATACTCTGGAAAAAGGATAGCCTCTTTGACAAATGGTGCTGGGAGAATTGAGTATCTACATTCAGAAAAAAGACTCTAGACACACATTTGTAACCGTGAACTGAAATCAAATCAAAGTGAATAAAAGACCTAGTGAAACACTGAACTTCCTGGAAGACGAATTAGGCAAAAATCTAAGATATAGGTGTAGGCAAGGGCTTTCTTAGTAAGATACCTAATGCAAAATAGCCCCAAGAATCAATAAATGGAATTATATTAAATTAAAAAGCTTCTGCATGGCAAAAGAAATTATCAACAGAGGGTAGAGAGAACCAACAGAGTGGGGAAAAATTCACAACCTTTACCTCAGGAGGCTAATAACTAGAATACACGAGGAACTGAAGAAAAACAGACCCCTCAAATTCAAAGACCTGATTTTAAAATGGGCAATGGAAATGAATAGGCAATTCTCGTATGAGTTAGATACTTTCTAATTGCCACAATAAATGTTACAAGGCTCTCGCTGGTGAAATTAAACATATTCAAAGTATGAGAATCAGTTTAAGTGTTTGTGATATATGCTTACTTTTTTTGAAGATAGTTTGTAAGGCTTCGTCAAGAATTGCACATTTTCACCTTAAAAGGTGACCTCTCTCAGTGACAATCCCTGTGAGTCGTACAACCTGTCTATGCTCTACAATTTTTTTACAAATCTTCAATGAATATATGTAACAATATTAAAAAATAATGGCATACAGATTAGTTAATTTAACAACAGGGATAAGAAACACTGTTAAAACAACTACAAGAAATAATTTTATTCTTGACAGAAAAGGGAAGAATAACATTATTTTTTGTTATTGAAAACGTCAGTGTCTGAATAAATAAAAGACAGCTGGATTCTCATAAGCTGAACATGTGCTGAGATGTGTTATTTTGGTTCAAGAATATGAAGAAAATCCAAACTCATGCCTCAGCTGATTTATATATTTGGGAATTTCATATACTACACAGTTTATTATTCTTTGCAAATAATCAATTTTTACTTATCATAGCATAAAAAGTGGCATTTTATTAAAGATCAGTTGCAATGCAGAGTCTAAAACTATTCATGAACGTTTTGTATCCTACACCATTAAAATCCACTGGCATATCTTGCACTTTGAATGGATCTTGTATTTGTGAATGACTGAATATTGTACACTAGGGAAACCGGTTCAGTGCCATAAACAGATCTTATTGCATTCCATTAGACTACATACACAAAACCACAGTCATTAATATCACCAATTTCATTGAAAATTTTAATCATATTGGAGTAATGTGAATGTGGTAAAGGAACCAAGGTTTTCGAAATTCTAAATTTTGTTTGAAAGCACAAATTTGATTACAGATGTTGTCATTTGCTATTTAATGTAGCAGATTCATTTTACTCATTTTTTGGGAAGCCGCCTACTGAACCACACGAGATTGAATAACCAGGCGTTGCTTCATTTTCTTCATGGGAAGCTAGTATTCCATGATAATAAACCTTTAGTTCTGCTCTAGTTCAGTCACACTCGTGCTTTGCTCAAAGACTACGTTGTGCGCAGCGTGAACACTTTATCCAGATGGTCCACTCTGCACTCAGAATTTGAAAAGACAAGCGCTCATAAGCCTTCAGAATTCAATTTTTAAGTGAAGATATTTGGGGTTTGGTGATTTATGATTTGGACTCTGAGTTAGTTCTGAACCAAACACAAGTGGAAGGCGAATACTGCCAAATTACTTCTTATGTTTGGTGCCTATATAAGCTTGCTTGAGTTTTATTTCACTGGGCTAAAAAAAAAAAAACATACTACTTAGTCACAACGTTATATTTTGCTATTTTACATTTGAGAAATGTGTTAGAAATTTCTTTTGCATCGTAGTGTCCATATAGCATTCTGATATCTAAAATAAAGAGCTGAACTACAAAAAGTAGAAAGACAAATTTGCTTGACTTTTCCTCCACTTACATATGAGAATTTAATTACTAGTTCCAAGAGCCTTACTGTTTGGATTCTAAGAACCAACTATCAATAAAATTTTCAATGTAATGCTATGAAAAGGTGGTAAGAATTATGATATAAAAACAGCTATTATGATCTCAAGTCATTCTTTTGAGTAAAAACGAAAGCAAATCAAAATAACACTCAAACAAATCTGGATGACTGTTCCCTTGAACTTTCCATTCTAGATCACATCTGCCAATGAGAAAGAGCAACGTTTATTTATTTGTGCTCTAGCCACGGGAGAATAGACCAGGTACTTAGGTCGCTCTTTGTCTTTTAAGTGTAAATCTGTATTCATCATGTGTAGTAGAAAACACTGCTATTTTCAGTTCAAACACAGCAATTAGAGAGCTGTGGAGTAGAAAAACTCTCCTAAGAGCACCAAGATGGTTAGTCGGTTTAGCTCCTAGTGTGGTATGAGAATGATCTTCCAGCAGCCCCATGGGCTGGCACTATCCAGTTGTTTTGCTGGATGGAAGCAAAAACCAAGGACGAAAAGGAGGCACAGGCTGTGTGTCAGCAGCAGAGCTGCAGTGTGACATCTGCAGTGGCTCCGTGGGTGTAGGAGATGGTTGGCTCATTCCAAAGGGGTCTCGTGGGATGCAGATGAGGCTGACAGTGTTGAAAGCATCTTGCCTGTAGGATTAGAGGAAGCAAAGGTACATCGAATGTTCTAAAAAAGGTTGTAATTTTGTTCAGATTTGTTTTATAACTGGTGTAGTATTCTTTTGGTGTAATATGACTATACTTATTACTTTTTCATGTAATGTTAACTTATGAATACAGTATAATATTTATGCCCATAATGCAAACATTCAATCCCCCAAACCCAGTCCTTGAGACCTCCATTATCTTTTACTGTGGATCTCACAGCAAACCAGTAGGGTGTGCTCACGACTCAGCTTTCTACTTGGGACAGCCCACCCTGACCATGGGTGTTTTTACTAAAGGTAAACAAAAAAATGCATGCATTTTCAGCAGCAAAATGCTCCGTGTAACCATTCCTCTTCCGGCCAGTTTCACGGGTCATTAAGATGCCATGTTGAGATATTCACTTGTTTCGGCTGTTGATCAAATTGAACTGTTGGTCAGTCTCTCTTCTATTCTGCATCTCTCCCCGGGAATAATCGCTCAGTCTAGGTCCCAGTTACCAAAGCTCTCTGTCTTGCCTGCTGAGTGTCTGTAGAACAGCTGAGGTTCTTAGTACTGAATGCAGGGCTTTTGTCCTGGTAAATAAATATTTTCATTGGCTGTAGAGATACTAAGGCATGCTGCTAAGTTACGCCTATCTTTTCATCTGTAGCACTTCAGAGATTAATGCTGAATCCATCCCATCACCTGTCTCATCACTTTCAACTTTTCATGATCAGATCTCAGCTCTTTTGCTATGAAATGAAAACATACACTTTAGCAAAATAGGCATGAGTCTAACTCAGAGATCCAAATTAAGTATGAATACACACTGTT
Organism: Ctenodactylus gundi; assembly: GCA_004027205.1. Classification (NCBI taxonomy): domain Eukaryota; kingdom Metazoa; phylum Chordata; class Mammalia; order Rodentia; family Ctenodactylidae; genus Ctenodactylus; species Ctenodactylus gundi. The sequence continues at coordinate 59,216 of PVKB01004191.1, read as the reverse complement.
TATCCCAGGATAAAAATAGACTGCAGAACATTATATAGGCTGTCCTGTCTACTCTTTGTAATTTGTGGAGGTGGTGCACACTGAGTGGCCTTCGCTGGCTGTACGTCTTAAACATTGGCTGAAGGCTGTGGCTGAATGTGTAGTTTGAGCTCATATGCTTCTGAACACTGTGTAGGTAATTACTGTGTAGACTACGATTGTTTAATTGTAACAGACACTGTGGAAAAAAATTGAACTCAAACATTTCAAAGCACATCTAAATATGGATTGGCCAGTAGTATTTTTACCCATATTGCTGTGCAAAGTGAAAGTTAACTCTTCTACATTTCACATGGCATATGCCTGGATATTCTAAGAGATCCTAGATTTCCAAGTCTTCATTTGGAACGATTTTCTTACTTATCTTAAAATAGATACTATATTCATAGAATTCATAATTTAAAACTACATTGGGATAGTGAGCAAAGAATAATCTCTCTCATATCTGAACCCCAACTACTAATTCTCCCTCCCTGGGGACAGCCAGTATTAATATTTTCTCATACATATTTCCAGAGATATTCCACTAACATAAATTGATGTATGATAGTCTCTTTTATTAATTCACATGGAAACATATAGTATGCACACATTATTGAATACATTGTATTGCATACATTGGTTTTGGTTTACAACCTCATTATGTACTATGAAAATGTGCCTTCTATCTGCGATATGTGCCGCTGGTCATTTTTTTACCCTGCCATTTATTTTTTGGCAAGAGCTTCTATAATAAAAAAGTATTTTAGTTATATTTATATATTCAGCTTGGAAGATCTCCCTGAGATTATTTTTAAAAATTCTCACCTGTTTTTGTCTCTGACTTTTATTATTTTCTTTTTGATAGCTTAAGCCATTGGTATATTAAGGAAAGTTTTGAGGTATGAGTCCACCTATAATTTTTCCAGACAGCTACTTAGTTGTCTCATTTTTAAAAAAATACTTTCCTCACCAATTTGAAATGCAGCCTTTATCACATCTGCTTTTCCATGTGTTCTTGGATCCGTTTCTCAACTCGTAATTCTCCTGCATTGACCTGTCTCCTGATTTGTGTGCCAGCGCATTCAGTCTTCAGTTCAGGCCAAAATAGCTTCTGTGCTCATCACTGCGCTGAGCCTCCTCTTGTCCAGCGAGGCTCATTTTAATTGATGCTTAGTACAGTGTGTAGGTCTTGGCCATGCCTGATAGATTGATAGATGAAGGAAATAAGAACTAGGTAGAGGTATGGGTGTGGGAGGCCACTTGGGATCACTGTGCTCTTTAATATCAAGCCCATGGGCTATTGTGTTAGTCATTTCTTCCTACCAGTTTACTCCTCGGGCTGTGGAAAAGAGCTGTCTTGAGCACTGAGCCTGCGGGATGTGGATAGGTACATCTTTCTACATAAATAACCTCTGTGTAGCTTTAACCGTCTTAATTTAGAAGTGGAAAGTGGATATTATTAATTTATTTGTTTTGCTCAGTATGAGTTATTAAAAAAAAACAAGATCCAGGATTTCAGACCAAGTACAGTGATGTGTCTATTCCATTTATTCAAATTATTCTTTGTGACAGACTAAGCAAAAATAAAGCTAGACATGGTGGCACAGTACTGTAATCTCTGCACTCTGGGAGGCCGAGGCAGGTGGATTAAAAATTTGAGCCCATCTTGGGCAGTCTGGTAACTCAGAAAGCCTCAACAAAAGGAGGCGGTGGGTTGGGAAAAGCAGTTCAGTGCAAAGGTTCTGAGCCCAATCCCCGGTACGGGGGAAAAACGAAAAGAAAGAGACGGCAAGAATGAGAATAAACTCATTTGAGCAAACATGTTGAGCAGCTGTGTCCTCAAGCCTCTGATTTTTTTTTTTTTGTCCAACGTTACAAAATTTTAGTAGCTGTGGTAAGTCATATGACTGCACCTTGTATTAAGGCATGTGGGAGATGCAACCTTTCCTGCTAGAATCATAGATGTATACAGAAATGAAGAATGGAGTTGTGAATGTAATCAGCTGATAATAATGAGGAATAAGGTATTATGGAGATATGCAAATTAACAATGAACTATAATTAGTGATGAATGTCGAAATGAAACCACATGAGAAAAGAATGACCAAAAAAAAATAATAAGGCATGACAGACTGATAGTAGAGAAAGATTGTTTTGTGGAGTGTGGCTGGGAGGGAGGATAGATGAGAAAGAGACCTGGGAGAAAAATGGAACGGAAACAAAGGGCACTTTACTGGGTGTTTCTAAAGACTTTTTATTTGCGCTCACTTTAATGTCATCTAAGAGGTCATAGAATGAAATTCCTCTTTAATCACTTTTGGCTCTTGAGCTGCAATCTGTATGTGTCAGAGCTCCATGACTAAACTGCATTGATCTCTAGATTTGTGTTTACTGCAGACATTTTAGCTGGCTTGCCGGTGGTCATGTTTCCTTTTATGTTAACAGAGACTTTATTTAGTTCTTTAGCTGCCAGGTCATCTGCAAGTTGAAGGTCTGCCTTCCAACAGCACCGGTTATCAATATTGCCTTGAGGGCCCATGCCGGTCCCTTAATATTCTGTGATGTTGGGGCTGATATTCTGGGCGCCAAAGCTCTCCTTCACCGGGCTCTTCCAAGAGGAGACACTGAGGCCGTGGAGAAAGGCACACGGTCCTTCCTGCTTCCCTGCTCTAATAACGGCTCTTCACTTCAGCATTTGGCTTGAGTGATAGTGCCAGTTTCCAGTTTGTTCTATGCTCTTCCAAGGACTAGCGCCATTATGCCAGCTTGGCTACATCTGCACCAGCTCACTGGGGATCCCTCCAGGTCTTACTCTTTGAGCACCTGAGGCACTGAGGCTAGCCTTAAACTTCCGTGTTAAGTTCAACCAGTATGTGGTTTCAAGTAATTAAACTATCCCAAGGGGCCTTGGTTAAAAAGATTCAAAGGTTGATATCATTTCTAGTATTGTTCTTTTTTTTGGTGGATGTGAAACACAACCCTCTCCATATAGAAAACTTACTGAAAAGTGAAGCAACTTGGAATGTTTACGGTTAGAAACATTTCTTCGTATGTATTCTTCCGGGTAACTGATCTAATAGATTCCTTAGGTTTAATAATTATCAAGCTGCTAATAAGAGAAATTATTTAATAAAAGGCGAATATGAAAGTAAGGTGACCAAAGAAGAGAGTAGGCATTTATTTGAAGTGAAGAGAGCTTGCCTATGTAAAAGCACATTGGAAAATTAAAGTGAAAAACTTGAAATAGAAGGCAAATTTTGGTGAACACACGCATCTCTTATTCCTTAATACTATAAATAAGCCTTTTCTGTTTCTATTTGAGAACCTTCCACAGTTTCATGTTAACTTTCTAACTTTTTAGACTGACCTTTTACTGGTTTCCAGTAAACCTTTTCTCATCGATTATCTTCTTTTAGGGAAACCCCTGAATAAAACATTCCAAAAATTGTTTTTATAGTAATGTACTGTGTAGTAATGGCAGTACATGATACTGATTGAAGTGACTACTGCTAAGTTTGCTATGTAAGTTAAACCATCAGTTGTTTTTCTACTGCTTACTGGGAGTCTCTTTGTCTTGCAGTTAACATAAATTTTTGGTGAACAGAAGAGTTTATGGAAATAGAATAAGAAAAATGCATAATTGGTAGCATTTCCATAATGAAATGGAGATGTGGAGGAAAAGGAATGTGACTTAGCCTTTTCTTTGACTTTCTAATGATGCTGGAGACTTCAATAGCAGACCCATTGGTATGAGCAAAATCGCATGCTTTATTGGCAGCGCTGTCCTGCTTCTCATGGGCTCACCACGGTATTTACACGAGAAAGTTGCCACAGAGCTTGCATTTAAAATTCAGGCATAGATTGCCACACCATTTTGTAAACATAGAGAAATACTTTTAAAAATGTCACTGTAATACGAACAATCTTAGGAGTAAAAAAATTATGTCATATCAGTGCTTGAGTATTTTCCTATTTTTGTGTAATATTTTAAAGCAATGTTGACAGACTGTATTAGATTGCATAAAAAGCTGTAAGATTCTAGAATTTGCTCACGAATTGCTAAGGACAGTGAGGTTGCCTTAGATTTGCTTACAATGTCCCAAATCTGAAAGAGAAACGTAAGTGGAATGATGAACATGCTACTCCTATGTGCCCTGTGTGAGGTGTAGAAAGAAGTCGTTGAGCACATAATTCCAACGATCACAGAGCTCTCCTACAAAAATAACAAATAGGATGCAATACTCTTGATTTGGTTTTCCTTTGCAGAAAATCTGTTACTCCTCCACCTTCTTTATACCAGTTGACGGCTCCTTAAGTCACCTAATTTCTTTGCCTTGATATTAGATTCATCGCTATTGTTTCTTGTCATCGTTGTTAAAACAAACAAAACCAGCTCAGATGAAACTTCTTTTGATAAACTGCTCCCAAATGTAAGGTCCAGTTAATTGTTTTCCTTCCCCTCAGTTGCTCCATATTTTCTTTGGATTTGTCTTTTGCTTTCTCCCAATAAGAATTAAGTTACGAATGTGCACAAAATGCTCACCTTCATTGTAAACCTTGAATTTTGCACGTATACATGTCAATAAAATGTAGGGAAAAACAGTATTTTAAAAACTAAAAAAAAGAATTAAGTTACGTATTTGGGCACAGATATAGAAGTGGCTGTTTCTTCTTCTAGATGAGATTGCAACAACTCCTACTTAATTCATTTGTCTTATTTGACCATATATATATATATATATATATATATATATATATATATATATATGAATTACCATGGGACTGGCTAAAATTTAAATTCTTCATTAAATTATTACTCATTGCTTTTAACATTGTTCAGAATTTAGAAACCATAGTTATCACTATTGTCAAATCAGATTTATTTATTTTCATCATTACTCCTACATTTGCTAGTTGCTGTTATATTCATAAAATCCCCTGCTTCAGCATTAGATGCATTTATAGTTTATCAACAATTTAAGTATTAACTTTGGATTGTTTGTTTAATACAGTATGAGGATATGAATTCCTTTTATATTCAGTGAGTTTATTTGTGAGGCTCTCATTTACATTGCTTTGAGAAGACCTGGGCATATAGAAGAAAGAAGGAGACGTTGCCTCTTTTGGAACATCAAGGAAGTGAGTTGCCTATGCACTTAGTATAACTTAAGTAGCAGACATTTTTATAATGTATTGATACATTCAAAATGGCCAAGGGACAAACACTTTTACAAGATAATTGGGCTTACATAAAATTTTGAAATTCTGGAAAAATGATAGTAACTAATGTATAACATTAGTGAGTTTTTTAAGAGAAGATTATTCAAAAAATTAAGAGATGAAAATAATTAATTAGAAGTGATTTTCACAGTAAATATTCAAAATAAAGAATGAGAAATTAAAAATGTATAGACTGAGATTTATAAAAAAATAAAAACTATGAATGAAATACTAATGAAGTAGATGAAACTTTAAAAGAAAAATCTAGACTATAGCCTAAATAAGCAAAAGGCAATTTTAAAAAATGACAAGAGGGAAATAAGGGACATGGTGAAAGACTTATGCATCTACATTATGATTATTATGTTTATTATTATGCATCTTGCTGCCTTAATGTAACTGGAATATAAGAAAGATACTAGGGGTAGGAAAGCATTCTAAAAAAAATACTGTCCAACAAATTTTCCATGGTGAGAAAAATGTCAATCCATATATGCAAGAGACATTTCAAAACTCAAGCAGGTTAAGGACAAAAAAAAAAAAAAAAAAAAAAAATCAGCCCTAGGCCTATTCAGACTGTTGAATACCAAAACCAAATACAGGCCTTCTTTGGTAAATGAAGAAAAGGACATTATCTTCAAAGGAGCAACAATAAAATTGTCAGCTTGCTTTCAACAGAATGATAACATCTAGAAGACCATCAAATGAGAAGAAAATACCACCTTACAATTCTATTCTCATCAAAAATATTCTTTAAAATTAAAGGAGAATTCTAAGTCATAGTCCATGAAACTTAAGAAATGAGATAAATTTTTAAATAATCTAAGAGGTTTCTAAAGAACTCCTTCTCTGCATCTTATACTTGTTTTACTCAGCTCACATCGTTGCATTGCTAGCAGATACTCACTAAAAGAAATGCGAAAGGAATTTTTCAAGCAGTAGGGAAATTCTTGCAGATAGAAGCCTTGTTGAACTGTAAGAAAGGCTAAAGGAAAAAATAAATGTAAAGGAATAGCTATAAGTGATACCTTCTATTAAAGCCAAATAGTCATGGCAGATGATGTGTGATGGAGCCTGCTAAGGATTTAAAGGCCTCCAGGGTCCTTCATCTACCATTCATATGCTGAAGTCCAGTCTGTAATGGAACCATTTTGGAGGTAGGACCTTTAAGGAAATAAACCTGTAGGAAGTCATGTGGCAAAGTCCTCATCTTATGCCAAGGTGGTCTTTATGCGAAGAAGACCCTCTACAGCAGTGGTCCTTAACACCAGGGGCTGATATATGAATCTCCTGGTGGTACAAATCATGAAAAAAGGCAGAAGGTAAACACACATTACTGACATAAGGAATACAGAGTCAAAATCCCTTTAGATCATAGCCTGTAAAAGATAGATACCATTAAGCTTAACAAATCCTGGAGAATCCAACCTTGAAAAATAGACAAAAGGCAAAAAGGAGCCTTGGAACTCCCGTGTCGATTTAAAACTCCAAACCCATGGTTATGGCGTTCATCTAATGCTGTGTTACCCTGCAATGAAAGAGAACACACTGTTATTACAAACAGTGAGATGATTGAGTCTCACAGGCACGATGAACAGAAAAAGAAAAGCTGAATATGCAACAGCACAAAATGTATTGTCCCTGTTACATTTTGCCTAAAACTACCTCTGCGCGTAGCAAACTGCAACCTAGGACTGTACAGGCAATTGGAGCTCAGCCTTCCGTGTAGCTGAGTTTCAGCCAGTCACAACCTGGCAAAATGCTCACACCGTACCCATATTAGGCAAATGCTGGCGCATAGCTGATCACGTTGCTTCTATACGTCACTTCCTTTGGCTGGCTATAAATAACTGCCGGACTGTGGGGCCGGTTGCATGGATCCATCCAAATCACTGTTTGTTCCAGGTGTTGCTCAGCTCACAAATCATTCTTTGCTCAAACATTGCTAAATTTAAAGTGGTCAAAGCTTTTTCTTTTAATATGCCAGTCATATGAAGTTCAGAAGCAGACCAAACTAATCTTGGTGACAGTCTAGTATGGTAGGTACTTTTGTGAATGCAGTAATGACTAGACGGGCTCAAGAAAGACCCTGCGGAGATGGCACTGTTCTCTGCCTTGAGCCATGTCCTGGGTGTAGGGTTGATAACCTTGGAAGAAATCCAGAACTTACACCCTTGGCATTTACACTTTCCTGTATATGTGGTACATTTAGATAAACATTACTGTCAGAATAGCAACTACAAAAAAAAAATTTCAGAGAGAAAAAAAAAATCTTATTCCTTGAGCTTGATGCCGAAGATATCCCAAATATTATTTCCATGCTCTCTTTGTACTTTTAACATCAACACTGAATTAGTATTTTGGGGAAGACCATAAGATAGATAATCATTTTGAAACTCTGTGTAAGATTGGATTATGTCAATACAGAATTAAAATCCAGGCTTGTATTCAGTATTTAGGCCATTTAAATTCACTAGCTGACTTCAAGGGAAAATCAGTTTATGAAGAATCTCTGCAGGGAATGTTGATATTAGATACATAGCTCTGTAGGATACAATGGATAGGGAAACAGGCAGAACCAATTAGTAGATTCTGCACTGTGGAAACTGAACCATATTAGGATTTGGCTGGTTTTATGTGAGAATGTGAGAACATACTTGTAAGCTATGTTTTAGTTTTATTTCATATAACTTCATGAGAATTTTTCTATAGGCAAGGGATTTGTGATAAAAATAAAGATACACTGGCTTCTCATTTGTGGAATTCTCTAATAAAATTCTTTGAGGATCACTATTTAAGGGAATAATAGACGTTTCTTCTTATCTGATTTTGAAGGGTGAGTTACAGCCTATCTTTTATGAGATCAGAGAAGAGAACAGGTTCTGTCCCTCGTCTGGCCTGTCCTAATGGTTTGGACCCTCGAGACAGTTGGTAGACTTGCACCCACGTGTGTGTCACTTCCACAGAGACTGCTGCATGGGATCAGCTGCTTTCTGAAGACCCCTCCCCACCCAGGCACCCATCTGACTTTTCTGAAAAATCCATTGTGTTTGAAAAGAGTCATTCATAATGGCGTACTACAGATTACCTCAGAAATGTGGATTTTCAAAAGGAAATATAATCCACTCATAAACCTGAGAGTTAAAATCTAACCAATGTTCTCTTGAGAGATTTGTGGAATTTGGATTGGAAACCTTATTTCTAGGAACCTTTTTTGATACTTCTGACTTTCTATGTTTAAGAATGTTTAGGAGCAATACTTCTTGCATTGGTATTTGTGAGTCTCTAGAGAATCAGAGCAAATTTCAAAGAGATTACCCAAGCCAGAGCGATGGAAAATTCAAGAATGGTGTGGTGGCACTGAGATCCATCGTCAAAACCCTCCTGCCATTGCACTTGCTGCATTTTGCCTTTTGCTAATCTGTATCCAATCATCTTTGCCAATACATATTTTCAGGAATGAAGCAGCACTCCCCCGTCTTATGTTTTATGCACTACTGCTCCTCCAAAGTTATCCATCAGAAAAGAGTTGCGTGCATGTGTGTGTGTGTGTGCATCTGTGCATGTTTACTTTTGTTCTAAGTTTCTCTTTGTAAATGGATTGAGGCTGAAAGTGCAAGCAGCAAAATATTGAGGAAGAATTGGAAAAGATGGAGGAGTGTGTGTTGTAAAACCTTTAAGAACTGTTTTCCAGAGTTCTCCTCATTAATAAACATGCTATATGAGAATTCATAATTTCAGAGTTCATGCAAATGAATAAACTTTTCATTGGCATTTCTGCGTAAACACATCCAGGAGAAAGTACTTCTAATGCAAATTCAGTATGTTGGGAAAGTCTCATTATTTTTACTGTTGTATAATTATGCAGAAAATAAACTATATTTAAGTTAAAATTAAAACATTTTGGATGGTGTTTAAATAAAAACAACTAAAAATGAAGTAATTGTGCAGTGTAGTTTCTGAAGTTAAATTTTGAGAATCAGATTTCTAAAACGTTTGCTTTGAGGAGGGACACTAATGTTTCCAGTGGAAAGTTGTTTAAATTTGACTCCCCAGAATCTCGACTGTTTTCTGTAGAATGCAAAACAGAGATAAATGATCAAACTAAAGAAAAAAATATCGCAAATATATGCATTTTTCTTTGTTTGTAAAAAGGTAATTGCATAGCTTGGGATTTCTCAACATTCAGTTGAGAAGTCCATTCTCAACACAGTCTCTCGCTGATGTCCTTTGTTTGATTTCAGAATGTAAAGAATAAATTGTATTACCTAAAGAAGTTTTGTCTCCTCCAAAACTATTTTTAAAGCTGCTAGTTATTAAAATAGCTTGTTATTTAATCCCCATTAGGCTGTGAATGAATTAAGAGTTCAAAGATTTGCCAAATCTGCAATATCCCAACCACCTCAGGTTAAACCTGCAGAAAGTAATTTCATAGAAATTATTTGCAAAGTGCTTTACTTGCTACTATGAAACTCTGCTTCATTTAACATGTAGATTTTAACAGACTTTTTGGAACACAGTCAAGGTTCTTTTTAAAATTTTTATTTTTATGTGAACACAGGAGGGCTTTGTTTTCCGGGCATATGTTTGGGAATTGCCAGAGTTCTGAGAGAAGCGGCTTGGGATCTGGTTCTGAGCAGTAGATATGGAACTAACGTTGCGATGAAATCGAAGAGGTGCTTTCTGGAATAGGAATGATTTAGATACGGTCTTAGAGGTGATTGTATAATCTACTGGCGACAATTGATTTTTCAGTTGTGAACTCAGCAAACTTTCAAGAGGAGGGATGGTGACACATGTTGAGATTTCTGACTTTGAAAAAACTCTTGCTGAATAACAGTGGCGATTTTTTTAATTGAATGATTTTTGTAAAGAAAAAATGATGCAAGTTAACCCTTAAGCCTCCAAAGATTGCAATAAACTGAATCTCACCTTGTTGGCTTACTCTGACACTCTTATTTAAAATGAATCATTCTCACTATCCACTGTTAATTTTTTTTTCTTTTTTTTGTGCCCCGCATCTTCTCAAACTCTCCATAATACAGTTAATTTATTACATTCCATGTTTGCTTGTAGTTTCACCCACTAGAAAGTCCTGGGATCTTTCTTTCTTGGGTTTCTTGATGTATTTCAGGCTAAGAATGCTGTCTATATCGACATAGATAATGCTCATCAGTATATGTTGAAATTAAAGCAATTCTTGTGTTTGCATTGGGTAAAAGAAAATAATACATAGTACTTATTGAGCCATTTTTACATACCAACTACTGTGTGTACTTACCAGTGTGTTAGTCAGCTTTCTGTGGCTGAGACAAAATACCTGACTGAATCAACGTACCAGCAAAAGTATTTTAATTTACAGTTTAGAGGTTTCAGCTGTGGTTGCCTGGTCCAATTGCTCTGAATCTGTAGTAGCTGCATATGTCATGGCAGGATTATGTGGTAGAAGAGCTGTTGATGTTATGGTAATCGGAAGACAAGAGGTGTGCGGTGGCGGCATGCTCTGATTACTAGAAGACATCCCAAAGACCTATCTTGCTCTCCCTAGGCCACACCTCTTAAAGATGTCAACATCTCCCAGGAGCACCAAAGGCTGGGCACCAAGCTTTCAAACTGTGAGTCTTTGAAATACCTTAAAGATCCAAACCATAACAACCAGGTCTACATTACGTCTTTTCTTCAGTTCCATTTTCCTATTTAAAATTTACATATAACCTCATGAATTAAATATAAGGAAGCAGAGGCCAAATTAGGTAAGTCAAGATCGCATGGCTTTTAGGAAGCAGAATCAGGAACTAAACTCATTTGTCTAACTTTAGGGCTTTTGCCTTTCACCACAAAATATTATTTAGTCAATATTTGTTTCTTTCCAGTGCTTGCATTTGAGTGCTTGCGTGTCAACTCTAATTGGGCTTTAAGGATTTCCAAATCATAGTGAACAATTCTTATAGCAACTGACAAATTTGTCTATGGAAAATTGGCATTACATGGTAATTGAATTGCACCATTGGTTTTTGTTTGCTAGTTTTCAGAGAATGGAATTTTGGCAATTCTAGTAGGTGAGCATGCACAGCCAGAATGTTGTCACCAACTGTTTTGGCTTGGCCTGCTCTGACACTTCCAAAAATACTGCTCCAGAGAAGTGGACGTCTGTGATGGAGCCACAGCTGTTCCTGCGGACCCAGGCTGGACATAACTGGTGTCGATGACATCAGACCCTCTCCACTGCTGGGCTCAGATTGAACAGTTGAAATGGTCAGTGATGGTGACTTGATGGCAAAGAAAGCCACAGATGAAAGAATCTGACTTACTTGCGATCTAAGTAAAGCCCTCTTAGGGTAAGCAAAAATTAGAGAGAAACGAATTAGAAATTTCAGTCTTCATTCACTCATCAAATGAAGTTGGCTCTAGATTTCATTATTCTTTGTATTGAAAACTTGAAGGGCAGATTTGTTAATTACTAATTATTTTAGTCAATGTTTAGAATATTAACTAAATAATTGTGACATCTCAATACACAATTTAAAAAGGATTCTGGGGCTGGAGGAATGGCATGGTGGTTAGAGCAGTGCAAGGCCCTGAGTTTGATTCTGCAGCCCCACATAAAACCAGGTATAGTGGCACGTGCCTGTAATCCCAGTACTCAGAAGGCTGAGGCACGGGGATTGCTGTAAGTACAATGCTAGCTTGGCTACGTGGTGAGTTCAGGACCAGACTTGGGCTATAGAGTGAGACCTGTCTCAAAAAAGAAAAAGAAAAAGATCCTGAATCACTCAGTTTTAGATCCTGATCCTGAAAATATTTACTTTCATTTTTGATATATCTCAATTTTTTACCAACCTATTTAATGAGTAATAATATCTGTTATACTGATATGTTTAAATAATTATCTAATGCATAGTTGTAAAACTTTTTAACCTATGCCAATAAGGGCTGATATAACATCATAAAGTGTAGAATGATGAATAAATGAGCATGCTTTGACCATTTGGAAGAGGAGAGTGTCATACCTGTGAAATCAATCCAAAATACAAAGCAAGGTGCCACTGCCTGTGGCTCTGTCTTCTCTGTTCCTATGTAGCAAACATAATACTACAGTAACTTCATTGAGAATTGAAAAGAAATGAAACTTTATTTAGAAGAACTTTTCTTGTGATATGTAGTGAAGTTTCAGAAAGTCACAAATAGCTGCGCTTTAACTAGGCAGTCAGCTGACGAGGCCAGGCTGAAGCAGACAAACCCCTTCCTTGAAGCCAGTCACGTGACTTCTCTGCGTTCTTTGTCTTCCGCCATTCCGTTTTCTGTTCATGCTACTAGGGAGAACTCTCTGAGCTACTTCTGTGTCTGAATGCTGCCAATTATGCGTCAGGTTTCTTCGGCTGCATGACTCTATTAAATTTACTTTGTCTTAAGTTTTTCTTTTAACAAACATAACAGCTATTCCTCATAGAACTATTTTTTGGATAGACTGTGAAATTATTACGACTGAACAGACATGTTTAAAAATACTTAGTAATATGACTAGTAATCTTAATGAAATTGCTCCTGCCTATGGATGGGGGGAGTAGTATTTAGTTCTAAGAAAGGCAATAATTGACAACATATATCTTAATTATAATGGTAGATAAAATTTGACTAGGTTTTAGCAATGGAAGAATATTCTTGGAGACTGTACTCTGTGTTATCTGTTATAGTAGGGTGTGGTGCTACATTTTACTTCTCACTCTGCGTCTTGGTTTCTGTGTGTGTGTGGTTTGTAGAAAATGGACCAATCTGGTGAATTTTGAAATAATGCTTAAAGATATTTTGCACGTGGTTCATTTTTCAATGATAAGTATTGACATATCGAAAATTTTCTAAAGATATTGATCTCTTTCATGTTCAGACTTGCCTTTTTGCATGAAAGATAAATATCTCTAAGTAGCACATAGAAAATGGGCAAAAATTCTAAGACTGCAAAGGCAGTTTTCTACTGCCTATGGAATGTTAAACAATGAATGAACCCATGGTATAAAAGGGAAAAATTTGTGTAATTACTCTCTTTTTATGATTTCTCATGATTGCAGAGCATTCAAGTATACTCAGGATTCCTTAGGAAATGTTTGAATATGTTTTAAATATACAATGAGATCTGTACAAGGTGTTATGAAGGGTTAGGGTCTTAGTCTAGGGTTCATATTCTCATTTGGCTACGCAGGAGCAATGTGACCACATTAAGTACTGCTTATTGAGGGGTCACTTTGGACCTAGTGACGTCCTAGGTCTTATGATTTATAAAGTTGAACATCTGGTCTCATTAAGTTTCAAGTTCATTTATCAAAGTACTTACCAGAATAGTGTCTGTTAGGTAGCTAGTAAATGTTAGACAGTACGCTCAGTACATCAGAGGGAGAGCTTTGCACCTATCCGAATGCCCAGTAGTAGACAGCAGCTTCTCCCAGAATGCAACCAAAGGTTGTCTGGGTTATAGGAAAAGTGAACCTCAATACACAGGAGAAACACAACCCTTCGCATGCTCCCAAAGTTAGAAATAAAGCAACAAAACTGACCAGGTCTCGGGTTAGCATTCTGCATATGTATATACATTGAATTCCACATGATGTAATTGTTAGGAAATTGGGAAAATTTGAAGAGTAAAAACTGTAGTTAGCTGTAGGCCCTTGAACAAGATATATATTTATACAGATTAACTCAATTCTCCTTCTTCCCTGACCTCCATGTCCCCACAGACTTCATCGCCAAAGAATTCTATATTTTGTTTTCTGGCCCACTTCATGGTTATTACGGTAGCCTGAAATTAGTTAAAATAATAATGTTGAAATAAAGTTGATGAACATATTTGCTCATATGGCCTATTTTACTCAAATAATAACCAGATGGCATTTCAAAACTCGACCAACTTGATACATTGACTGCAAGAGTAGAGTAAAATGCATCTGAATCCTGGAGCCATCGCAGAAGATTTATGGTGTCATTCTCACCAGGGAAGAGAGATGCCAAGTGCTATGAAACTACAGAGAGAAGTTTCAGAGGAAGAATGAGATATGGAGGTTTTGGAAGAGCAAGAACACAGATGCTCACTTTGGCTACTTTCCATAAAGCAATATGAAAAGAAGCCACGAAACTGAAGTATGAATTTGGAGAAGACTTAGGTGTTAGAAACCACCCCCAGGAGCTTGAGAAGAAAGCACTCAGACGATTTCTGGTAACTTTGGAGAAGAATCATTCCAAGAAATGGGAAGAAAAGAAAGAATTCCAGGAGAAGCCAAGAAGTGAATTAAATACGGAACTGCGCCCTTTGGCGTGCATTTCTTTAGTTATAGTAGTTGAGGAAACGAGAGTGGAAGCGAAGGATGCAGGTCTAAAATCTGACTGTTACACTTTGAGACTTTGCATACTGTGATGCTGTTTTCCATACATAATGTTTGTTTCTTAATGTAAATCTCCACATTGGAGAGCGAAGGACTTCAGCGAGAGAAGATATCCCAGTGATTATTGAACCGAAAGTTCTTATTTCATGATGGAGAAGGAGAAATGGTAAATAAGTCACTCGGTGGAAGGCGGTCAAGAAGGGCAGATTTCTTGATATTCATTCTTCCATTCTTTGGGTAAAATTAGGTTAAGTCATATTATTTATCCTGAGAGGTCCAACTTCTAGAAAACTCGACCATCTTGCATCTTATTTTTATCTTAGAGAAACATACATTTCATCATGAATTTCAAAAGGGTCGGCACAGAAGTCTATGTCATTTTAAATGTTACAACATCTGTTGCTAGTGATCTCATTATTAATTGTGTGCATACTTAACTGTCATTTTTAAAAATTTTATTGGCCATTATATTTTATGTTGTATCTTTTTGGTCACTTTGTAATGTGCTCTTACATCCTCAAGTTCAGTTTTCTTTGTTCATTTTACCCTATCTGTCTATTCAATCTATCTACGTATCTATCATCTATCTATCTATCTATCTATCTATCTATCTATCTATTATCTATTTTTATTTACTTTTGATACAGTTTCTCACTCTATAGTCCAGGATGTTCCTAAGCTCACTATGTAACCCGTGCTGGCCTGAGACACACAGCAGTAGTCCTGTATGTAATCTAGTCAGCTGTATGTTATTTGGAATCTCTTCTGGAATGACCAGTTTTTGTTTTTAGCTGTGTTTCTTTGGTTTTCAGAGGCATTAGAAATTTAGAAGTTGGCTTAGGTATGAATAAACTGGTCTTTTGTTTTGCTTTTAGTTTGGAACTCTTTTCCTAATGACATTTTGATCTAGCTTGTTATGTTCATTGATTAATCCGCAACAAAATGGAAGAAGATAGGGAGACTGGCCAGAAGTAGTCACAGCGGATAACAGTGAAAAATGTAACATTCAAGAGAGTCACAATGAGTCGCAGTAGAAAACACAAATTATAAGGAAAGTTATTTATAGGGATTTAAGTAGATTTAAAAGTTCACTTCACTTAGAATATTTTAAATTACATTTAAAATCCCTAAACCTGGTAACATTAATAATAGCACAATTATGAAAATATAATATTATTTAAGACACTATTTAACAGAAACAAATTTTATTATGTAAATTGGGCACAAAAGAACAATATCTAGTTCCTCAAAATTGTTCACTGTGTTAGATGTTACATGATGTATGCATGTACATGCATTATTTATGTGTGCACACATGTACACGTATTTGTCTTGAATTATTTGCTTTGTACTTTAGAAGGAAACATGACTGGTAGTTAAGATTCATAAATATGGGGGAAAACATGCATACACCCCATAATAAAATGGGAGAGCATATGTGTATGTTCTACACTTAGCATCTTCCCTTACCATCCGAAATGTATCCTTAATCTTTCTTTTGAAGATTTCCAGACAGTCTGTCATCTTTGCTTAAAAAGATTAACAAGTTTCTTAAGGCTACATGAAGATGTCCCAGCAGTTGCTGTGGTTTCCAGCCCTGTGTTTTATGCCTGAAGCCATGTCATGGTGACTCTCCAAAAGTTATGGTCTGCCTCACTCCAGCTTGCTTCACAATCACAGCCAGGGATTTTTCCTTCATCCACTCCATGCACATGGTCAAATATTTTTATGGACAAGTCTGGCTGGAAACCTCCACAGCATTCTTTACTGAGACAGTTTGGCAACTGTGTAGAGAACGGACTGCAGAAGGACACCATAACCTGGGAAGTTCCACGCGTTTGGAACCAATGCAGTATCAAAATCCAGGTCTGAATCCGTCACCGAATCTGAAGAGATTTTGTACTAAAAACAATGGAGAGCCGCTAGAGGAAAAATTTTTACTCTTGTATTTACAAGCATCTCTGTGTGTGTGTGTGTGTGTGTGTGTGTGTGTCTGTGTCTGTGTGTGCGTGTGTGGGGGAGGTATTGTACAGGTGTGTGGATGGAGGAGAAAGAGACAGGTGTTTGTATGTTTCAGCACTACTCTGATATTAGCAAAAAGATTAGTTTTTGGAGTAATAAACTTACCAGTATATAGAATTTGCAAAATACTGAGAACTTTTAGAATTCTACATTAAATTTGCAAATATAATCATGTAATCTGTTGAGATATTTTAGCTATTGCATTTTGCAGTGAATTGCTGCATTTCAATCCTGTAGTTTAATTGGATAACATCATTATCATGTCATTGCAATACTAACACTGTAAACTAGTTTTGCCCTCCCAACGCCCTGCATGTGCAAATTCACTGATGCAAACGGTGTATTTAAAAATCAGAATCCAGGTTTCTAAGCCATTCTATGTCATTCTATGATGTGATAGTCATTTAGGGAAAAAATGGAATACACATAAACAAACACACAATCGCACACACACATATGTTTATACAATAATATACATTGACATATATATTTATGTGTATATGTTAATATATATTATGTTATATGTTATATATTGTTAAACATTTTTACCTTATGTCAAGTGTTAGGAATTCATTGTTTTTCATAAAGAAATAGGTTTCCAAATAAGTACAATGTAATCTATGTCAACTTCAAAGAATCTTCGAGAAGAGCAACCTTTGAGAGCAAATTCCAGTGTTCTACTTTATAAGAAAGTAACTAAAGATCATCTTTTACCAGAGTTTTGAAGCAGGGGTTGAAGGATTACATTTTGGGAAAATATGTATCCTCAATATTTTTTAATTTAATAACGATGAGATCTCACGTTTACTGGGAATGATTTTGTCTATAGTAGTGCCTCTGAAAGCAGCTGGCAAACAACTGCACGGGCAGTTTGTCTATATGAATTATATCTTGGTTACTTCCCTGTTCCTGTGACATAATACCTGACAATCACAATTTAAAGGAAAAAAAAAAAGAGTTGTTTTAGCTCACAGCTTGAGAGGTTTCTCAGAGTCCACTCATAGAGCAGCGGGCAATGGTGCAAGCACATGGCTGAGTCAGAGGCTGGAGAGCTGCTCATTACATCGCAAATAGAAGCCCAGTGAGCTGGGAGCCAAGCTGATTTTGGGACTCTCAGGGGAGGCCAGAGCTTTTCCAGGAAGAAGCTGTAACAATGTTTCTCCTTCTTTCCTTCAATTACTTCAAGTTGTCAGGGTGTGCGCCCCTCCTTCATCTGCTGGCCCACAAGTCAACAACACATACCTGAAAGCTCTGCCCCAGGTGCCCACAATTGCAAGAAGTTAACATGATCTTTCCAGATCTAACCCCATCACCTGCTCCGTCCAGCCAAGTCCTACTTTCCAATAACACAGTTCCAAAAACATGAGGCTTCTGGGGGACACTCAGGATTAAAACTATAGCAAATTCCAATTGAGATAAGGAGTATGTACCAATTTTGGTTTTTGATTGGTGAGCCACTTCTCAAGTGCCTTTTGGAAAACAATAAAGGAACGTGTATTTTAAGAAAATAGAAAACCTTGGAAATTAGATAAACTTAGAGATAAAGCAAAAGAGGATAAGCCATCTTCAAAGAGATTCAGAAAAACCCATTTAGTAAAATTATTTTTCAACTTCTCCATCACACTTTCAGCAATCTTACCATTAGGAAATTATTTGAGTATTAAAATATTCTTAAGTAATAGATTCATCTCTAATAGTATTTTGTGGAATTCCAGGTGGGATATAATATCCCTTCTTTCTTTGGTGTGGTCTTGCCAGCACCGGATGCTGGTTGGTCAGTCCCAACACCTACCTCCCAGACTTGGGAGTGGGATTCCATCTGTATAGATGAGTCACTATGCATTGTACATTTTCAGGTTAATTGACTTTGTGTTATTGCCTTAAGTTTAAGCTAATTTAAGAGTAGTACCCCTAAAATTTTCAAATTCTACATTGAATAATCATTTAAAGAATTGAAATAACACAAAAACCAACTATTTTGAATGATACCAAGATGTAATGGGTATCATTTGCCAATAACCTATAAAGTTTGTGCAAATACAGCAAAACCTGAAAATTTGTAAAATTTGATAAACTTTATGTCCTAAGCATGTTAGGTGAGAGATACTCTAACTGTAAAATGTTCTATGCTTATAAATAATACTTGCCATTCCATCTTCCTGGCCATATAACCTAAGCAGAGCCAATCAAGGCACTTTGTGGGGACGACATGTGACATGCCTATTAATGAGGAGAGGGCTCTAGCTGACTGAGACTCACGTAAGGTACTGGATAAAGCTATAATTACTTAGATCATTTTGTGGAAAACTTAGACAAAGCCTGGCAAAACAAATAAACCCCACAAAGATACAAATCAAAAACAGCAGGGGGAGATGACGAAAAATTGGGTCCTATTATACATAATAGTCAATGCAAAAAGAATAAGTAGTGTGAAAATAAAACATTAATATCACCTGGGTGTTGCTTCTTAGAAAAAGCCTCAGAGAAATTCCATTATTTTCTGCATATTAGATGCTAGCCAAATTTAAACAATGAGATCCTATAATTTTTGCCTTTAGGCTATTATACTTTAGATTTTAGCAATAAAAAATTAGAAATAAAACTTACCTGCATTGTAACTCTGTGTATCAGATTTTTTTGTTTTCTTATAATGATCCTTTAAAAATGAAATAGTTTTGACAAAGTAATTTCCAGTGGCTTTTCTGCTTAATAAGATGGAATCCTTAATGTTGAATTCTTGACATTCTGTCATTTCAAGACATATCTAAATGAGAACATCCTCTGCTGAAGGAATTGTGTATATTTTCTGCATAGTTCTAATATAACCTTATTTCAACAAAGAAAGAATTCAATGCTATACTCAAATTGCCACATTTATCATAAATGTTTGGCATCCAGTTTTAAAATGGTGGCATCTGCTAAAACAAAGCCTCATGGTTTGCTTCATGATAATTTGGTGAAAATCATGAAGGATTTTTTTCTGTCATTTTAATAAGTTTTCATAAAATGTGCATATGTATTGTACTTCTAATTGGCTAGATGCTGAGTAGAATACCTTATTTGAAGTTCTGATAAATGGTCAGACTAAACCTCGGGCTGGGATTTCATTAGGAGTATTAACATTTGTGGGAAAACTAACTGCGAGGGAGTGGAAGGTAATTAAACTGGAGTTCATAGCAACAGGCTTGAATTTCAGAGGCCACCTGGACATCTTTTTCCCAGTCACTTTCGCTCATGTTTCATTTTCCTTATTTGAACAGGTCGGTAGTCATTAATTTTTTTTTCATAGCATCTGAAGTAAATCATAACATTAATTTATTTGTAAGCTTTAAAGAAACCACATATTTTATTTTTAGCATTAAAACTTGGCTTCCTCCACCTTTTCTCTCCTCTTCTTTTCATTCTTTTTTTCTTTTCTTTTCTTGAATTTTTAAAAAGTTGAAGTAGTCTGGGAATCATTAGGTGCCAAATGCATTCGTTGGGCTCATAAACAATGGAAGATTCCATGGTAAATGCAGTTGCTCCTCAGGAAGTTTCAACAAAACACATTTTCACTCATTTAAAGCTCCAAGAAATAAATCTCAGATTCTTTTAAGAAAAGCACACTTTAGACCCTAGGAAGCTGACAGAGTACTGGATTTGACAGAGAAAGATCACAAAAGCTACCCTGCAGGCTCTGTAAATCCTGGAGGTTCTTGGAAGATTTGACATGAGTCTTAGTACTGGAGCCCTTCCTCTTTTTCTCACAATTTCTCTCTTGACCTAGCAACTTAGTTTAAATACAAGAATAGAGGATAGGTTCTCAAGAAGCTTTCTCAAAGAAAAAAAAAATGGAAGTCAGGTTATCATCTAAGAGAAAAGTCAAATTGTTACATCATTGTTTCTGAGTGTCTTATAACTTTTGATTTATTTTTCTTACACTCTTTGGGTTTTAAAGTTTACCTGATAAGTATGATAATTATAGGCATGATTAGGCATTAAGTATAAAATTAGCAATCAAATATCACTAGAGAAGTTTTCAGTGGAGAAGCTGATATTACTACCAAGAGAGAAATGTACCCTCAGAATAAACTTTGCTCAAAATTCCTTTCCTTCCATTTAAAAAAGAAAGCTCTACTGGGTCTCCAACTCATGGGATTGTGAGTCTCTCATGAGTCTCCAACTCATGTTATCTTCACTGACGTGTTGGAAGAAGAATGTGAAACAAACAGAAAAAATGACAACAGTGTGAAACAGTTTCTAATTGTTGGTAGTACAGTATTTTAATAGTTTTCACAGTATCATAATCCAAACACCTGTCTCATAATAAATTGGGTTAATTGTTCAAAAGTTAGGCCTCTTATCACCATTGCAAATGACTAGATTTGTACCTGGTAGTAGGTGACAGACGTCTACATACAGTTTTCCCTGTTTTATTCTGACTGTCCATAATGTATATATTTTTAAAATATTACCTTTTCTTGAGGCAGGGTCTTGCTTTGTAGCCCAGCCTGGTCCTGAACTCAGTACGTAGCCCAGGCTAGCCTTAGACTTGGAAATTCTCCTGCCTCAGCCTCCTGAGTGCTGGGGTTACAGGTGTACGCCACCACACCTGGCTTTATGTGGTGATGGGGAATTGAACTCAAGTCCTTGCACCTGCTAGGAAAGCATGCTAACTGCTGTGCCGTTCCACCAGCCCCTGTCCAAAATGTTTAAAAGCTACTGTGTTGGGACAAATTTGTGAAGTTTGTTTGGAACTTTCTGTGAATTGAGCTGAAGAAATACTAGATAAGTGTGCAGCTGGCTTCCCAGAGCAACAGCCAGAGATTTGTTCAGACATGTCCTTGAGTGATGGCTCTTGCTTTATTCTGTGACAGCAAGGAGACCCCATGTGGTACTAGCAAAGGAACACTAATAACTCATGCTCACTGTCACTTCTCTGAAGTTCTTTGAGCCATGCTCTCTCCACTAGCATTAAGTCCGCGGAGGCCTAGGAAAGGCTGACCTACACGCTAGAAAATCAAAATGCAGAAAAATTAAGACTCTAGGAAAGGAAATCTTCAAAATGGTTTCTCAGATGATTCTGCCTGAAGGAACAAACACGAGGCCTCTGAATGGGGAATTTATATCCTGGGTTGCAGCTAAAAAAAAAAAGTGTCAGAGGTTAGCCGAGGAACAAAGGAGTTATTTAACTAGACCAGACACTTCATGAAGTGGTATGCTATGTGATTCACCCTCTATATATTGGTAGAAGGTGTCTTGTTTCAGACAAAGGATTATGCTGAGGATAATTAAACTGAAAGTCAGTTATTTAAGAGAAAAACACATGGGAAGAACCTTCATTCTATGTGTGGGGCTGTATTGGGGTGGGATAGGGTGGCTGTAGAATGGGGGGGCAGACGCATTGGAGGAAGTGGTGCTGGTGGAGGCAGTGGATGTTGGGGGAAAAAAGGAGATTCTAAATTTGAGATATGTTCCTTCCAAAATTTGCCAAAAACTTGAAGCTCTGTGTTGGAAAAGTCTTTATACTTGACAAGAGTCCATTTCAGTTTCTCTCTATATAGTTAGATAGATGGATAGATAGATGATAGATAAAGCGATTGATCTCGGCTATCAAGGGTTTGGGGTCAGCCTTTCTAGTATGTCAACCTCAAAGCTTTGACAGATATTTAATATTGGGTCGCAAAGTCATTTCATTGAAGAGTTAACTGTCATAACTTAGAAAATGGAAATGCAGCAGAATAGAAATGACCATATCATCAAAGTGCCGTTCAAGACTTGACTGAAAGAACTTATGTATGAAAAGCTCTACTGTACTAAAAGCACTGTTGAATGGAGAGACTGTGCACATACAATCTGATGCTCATTTTGTTGTCAGCAAGAAGAATGCCCGTCCAGTGGGGTACTCTACTAAGCTGGCCCTTGAAGTGTGTCACATTAGATTTCTTCTTTTCTTCCTTCCTTTCCTTCCTTCCTTCCTTCGTTGTTCCCTTCTCTCCTCTCTTCATATTCAGGTTTCCCTGTAATAACTCTGTTTTTTTGATTTCAGATGTAGTGGTGGGCATCAGTCATTACACCAGGACCCAAGAGGGCTGGGCCTTCTCTACTAAAACTCATCTGTCTGCTTGCATCTAGGAATGCTCACCTCTAAGTAAAGAGAGATTTGAGTGACTCCATTCCATGAAATTAAACAAGAACTTGATGAGCTGGCATAACTCAAAGGCTTTCTTAAGGTAAGCTGAGTCTGTTAGAGAAGCCTACATGGAAACCAATGCAGATCACATGTTTCCTGAGGACATCCTGTCTTAGGAAACGGCATGAAATGGCTTCAAGTGCCTGTGTTCTATCCCATGGGAATTAATCGGTGCATCTGTTCTGAAAATCCTGGTGATATGTTCAATCATGACCAGTTGTGGCTTTGGGCTTAGTGGGTCTGAGTTCCTTTTTCTACCACACACTTGTTTTAAATCTGATCTCCTGTTGTCTCAGTTACTTTTTTGTTGCTGTGACTCAATACCTGACACCCACAATTTTAGGAAAAGGAAAGGTTTATTTTAGCTCACAGTTTCAGATGGTCACAGTTCATTCAGGGGCGGCCAGCAGCAATTGAAGGACATGGCAGAGGCAGAGGTGGAGGCAGCTTCTCAGAACATCACACACAGGCAGGCAAGTGAGACTAGTCGAGACTGGTCCAAGTCCCAGTCTTAGTCTCTCCTGCATCTGGGTATCGAAGGTGTGGCCACTACACACCTTTAGTCTTAACTCACACGCCCCTAATCCCAACAACTGCAATCCACCCCTCCAGACCAGACCCCAATCCACCAGCATTACGTGGCTCCATAGACAATCCATAACATTAAAATACATGAGACTTTTGGGGGACACTCCAGATCCTAACCACAACACCTGTGTCTTCCATTTTTTCTGCCCTAGGGAAGGCATGGAGCTCGACCCCTCTCCTGTGAGAGTGGTCACACAACATGGAGGGTCAGATGGAATCCTCATGCTTAGAAGTATTGTTACTTATTAAACTCACTTATTTTATTAAATAAGTATTCTTACTTATTAAAATTGTTCTAATTCATAGTTTTTCTGTGAAAAGTTAATGTTATTCAGGCAAATAGAAAAATAGAGCAGATTTTACTGTAAATATGCAATATACTGTTTGTCGTGATTTGGATTTGGAGTGTCCCCCAAAAGCCTTGTGTACCTCTGAATACTGAGTAGGCCTGGGATGTGGGGCCTGGCTGGAAGGGGCAGGTTGGGTGCTTGGGGCTTGACCAGGACGTGGCATGTGCTCATTCCGCCCTTCTTCCCCCCACCTCACTGTCTCTTCCACCATGTTGTGAGAATCTCTGGCCCTGGAGCTCTGGCTCTGGCCCTTCTCGGCTCCAGTCCTGCCATGTGCTTTCATGATGTTCTAGCCTCCCACCTGTGAATGAACTGTGACCTTCTGAAACTGTAAGTTAAAATTAATCTTTTCTCTCTAAATTGTGGGTGTTGGGTACTGAGTCACAGTGATGAAAGTAACTAAGACACTGTTTACTTTTATTTTTTAAAGTCACTGCCTAGAACTGTGTGTGTGAACCACTCACTCTCGAGGCCTGAGGACATCTGGTCGTATTTATGACACTGCAGCCACATGAAACATTGACCATTGTTTACAAAGAGCACATCAACTGACACGTTTCCACCATTCTGCAAAAGTAAATTCCAATATGTGGTAATAAACACAATATTAAAAAGTACATAAGCAAAGAATTAGTGTCCTTCTGCCTTGTGAAAGAGAAATAGAAGTCTTTGGGAACAAGTGGTGATGAAATTGGGGTTTGGTAGATGAAGGAGGGCTTATCAAATGTTCTGAAGATCTTAAATGTCCCCCCAAAAAGGCTTGGCCTCCTGCTGGAAGTGCTAATGGAAAGTGCTGGGAACTTCAAGAGATGGGGCTGAGTGGAAGGAATCGGAAGGAGGGGTGCATCCCTGAAGAGGTTAGGAGGCCAAGCCCAGTCCTTTCCCTCTCTCTGCTTCCTGGCAACCGTGAGGTGAGAACCTCCATGCCGCCCACTTCCGCTATGATGGACTGTGCGGTCAGCCAACTCAAAGTCACCAGGACAGAACTAAGATGTAGTGAAGCCGTGAGCCAAAATATATTTTTCCTCAGATAAATTACTTATCTCCAAAAGTTTGTCACAGTAACAGAAAGCTAATACACCAAGTCCATGGATCACAGAGGGAATTTTAAATAGAATAAACATACAAATGCTCCAATTTTCCATGTACTTTGTCATTTCACAGAATATTTATTAATCAGCTGGTACATGAAGGGCTCTGCAGTAGGAGCTGGGGTTACCAGGGAGGATGACGTTATACAAAGACAAACACTGAAAGGCCTTGTGCTTACAAGGACAGATTGTTAGACCCTGTGGCATTGTTTGCCAGGTTGCCTCAACCTGGCTGGAGGCTCATTTTTCTTGGGGTATCACGCACCAGCACTCACATTAGATTCCATCTGTGCTGTCAATGCTGCTTTCATGGTACTCAGAGTCTTGCATGTGTCTGAGTCACCACTGCCTCCGGCTCTGAAGTTCCGTCACCCTACATATGAGCTACTGGAAAGCCTCCTAACTGTTGCCTCCACAGGTAGCCTCCTTCCCTACACTCTCTTCTCCTTATAGCAGCCTGGGAGGTCCTATGAAACCTAGAGTTTATTTAGGATACTTCATAGCTCAAAACTTTCCACCCCTGTAGGGTCTGATAGCCTCTCTGAGTAGTCATGTGGTGTTGCCTGTCCTTCCCCTATTTTCTGGCCACTCCAGCATCTCGCAAATGCACAAATGCACCATGAACGTTTCCTCTTTGTGACTGTCATTCTCTCAGCCTTGTGCGTGCTTTCCCCAAATACACAGGACCCTGCCCCGCCATTTTCTACACATACTCTCTCCAGTACCTTGTTCAAAATGATAATTTGACCACACTCCCTCCAACAGGACTTGCCATACAAGAAGTACTTCATAATGATTGTTTACATTATTCTCTTTCTGACTTTTCTAGAATGGGAATCTGATGATCGAGTTCTAGAATTGCACTTGATACTTAGTAGGTTCTAGTTAAGTGATTGCCAAGGAGAGAGATAGGTAACCGAAACATAGTCCATAAGAAAGCTTTAGGAAAGTAGGGTGAAGGATTGATGGGGCATGTTTCCAGGCAACACCACAGCGGGTTATTGACTCTGCATTGGGACAGACATACAGAGTTGGAGGAAATTTTAATTATCCAAATGGGTGGAGCACAAAGAGGCAATGGAGCTGGAAGTAGATGATCTTTTCAACCCCTCCTGCAGTTTTACTGTGATAATTTAAAATAAAATTCATTTAGCACGTTTTGTGCTTGTGGTGGGATTATGAAAAAATATAAAATTACTAACTTATAGCTGTATGGTAGAACATTTTGCCTAGAAAAAAGTCCTGATTTATTGTGCCAAACTCAGATTTGATAAACTTTCTTGAAATAATTTGATTTCATGCTTGCTTGAGAAAACTCCTTTGAAGACAAGTTTTTTTTAGGGAAGAAGAAATGGAAAGTGTATTTTTTTTTAATCTGCTTTTTTCCTGCTGTCTAGTTTTAGAGACTGTCCTTTCTTTGCATTTTGTATTAAATGTCAGCAAGGCATTTTTCAAATGCTTTAAATTATTGTTTTCTCTTCCCTTGGCTGTGACTGTCTTTCTCTGACTGCTTTTATTAAGCGACCCAAGCAGTTTTCTTCTGGGCCATTGGCCCCTCACTTGAGTGATGACTGCACGTCCTCTGTTTTGGAACCAGAATGCAGAGCTCTGTCTGGAAATCAAGGAGCTCAGAACAGGCCACTGTCATCCCCAATATGAAATGGAAAGTTTACTTTTGAAAAATATACATGATGAAAGAAAACATTTTTATTTAAATATGGGAATGAAAGAGAGAAAATGCATTCCCCCAAATGAGAACTCTGCTGAAATTCTTGAATTAGGGGAAAAAAAATAAATGTGTAAGTTCTCATATGAAGATAGCGAGTGTTGCTAAAACAAAACATGCTTAAAAGTTTTGAATTTTGTTGTACCTTTACTTGTACAAATGCTTTCTCATTCCCTGCTGCCAGCTTAGATTACTTCGACATGAAGCAACAAATGCACTTTGATTTGGAATTCCTTACACTGTAGCCAGGAGGAGTTGGGTGGAACGTAAGCACTGTGTTAAGTTCTCCTGCATGGAAGTTAGTCCCCGAGGACGGCTGCGACTTTACCTAAATGGCTGCTACTGCTGCAGAGGAGGTGCTGCTGGAAGAGAATGCGGCTAGGGGGACAGGCTGGGGAAATGTGGCTGAAATCCTGCCACGTGAAAGATATCTGACTCTTGTTCAATTGCTTACCTAAAGGATACCTCACACCTGATTTTCCATTTGAGAAATTAGTTAAGAGATCAGGAGTCCCACCTAGGCCACAGTATCACAAGGTAGCAGATAACGAATGTGTGGACTGTGAAATAGAGTCAGTGGATGTGCAATTGATGCTGGTGAATAAAGCCTGTTCCCAGTTTTGGAGACATAGCTTGGGGTAAGGTGGCCAGGGCTCAGACATGTTCTAAGACCTTCAGAAAATCACTCTTACTACAAAAACAAATCAGTTTTCAGGCATAGGGCCAGAAGGAATGTACATGAATTACAATATTATGGGAGTATGGACAGGCCTGAGGATTTTTGGGGGGGGTTTGTTTGTTTGGTTGGTTGGTTGGTTTTGTTTAGAAAATGGCTGTTCATTGAGTGTGAATGTTATGATGAAATGTTTATTTTTATTTCACAAGAAATTCAGTGTAGGTAACTCAGACAGTAGAGAGAGACCAAAATGCCATATCTCATGATCTTCTCCACATTTTTTGTTTGTTTTTAGACAGAGTCTCATTTTGTAGCCTAGGCTGGTCCTGAACTCAGTATGTAGCCCAGGCTGGCCTTGGACTTGGCACTCGTCCTGCTTCAGCCTCCTGAGTGCTGGGATTACAGGCATGTACTATCATGCCCAGCTTTGTGTGGTGCTGGGGAATCATACTCAGGGTTTTATGCTTGCTAGGCAAATGCTTTAACTGCTACGTCATTCCTCCAGCGTCTTCTCTACTCTTTAAAATAGGAATTTCATGTTTTCTTACTTTAGAATTAAATGAAGAATATCTTCAAAAGTGCTTAATAGATAAACATTTATGTTATATATATATAAAACTGAGAAATATCAAGAAGAAATATCATAGAATAATAATATTAGAATCAATGAAGAATCAATGGGCTTCAAGTGGTTACCTGAAGCTGTGAGTAATACCAGTCTCTCTCTCTCTCTCTCTCTCTCTCTCTCTCTCTCTCTCTCTCTCTCTCACACACACACACACACACACGTTTGCCACTAACTGTCTCAGGATTAATTTATGATGATATTTGAAGAAAAAACAATTCTGCAAGAGAAATTATGCAAGCACTCAATTTGGCGTACAGGGTATGCCAAAAGCCACCCCGTGTAGGAAAGTGTGCGCATATACAAACGTCTCTTCCTGTGTGTGCACACTGTCGTCCACACTGTGTTCCCGCCCAGACAGTGCTCAACACCCACAACTGAGGGGAAGGAAGGCTGGCTTTCCTTGTTTTAGCTGACACCTTGGAGGACTCGGTCTATTCACAGGGACATGGAAGCGTGGGACAATAGACTGTCCAGGCGGACAGCTGCACTCTGTGTCGCAACAGGAAGGAGAGAAGTGGGGGAGAAGCTGGAGCAAGAATATGCCTTTCTAGGCCACACCCTCAGTGGTACACCTCTCTTGACCAGGCTCCACCTCTTGAGATCTATGGATTAATCCACTCAGTCCAGTTGACTCCCACCATCTATTCATCTTCCACATATATGGGGCTTTTGAAGACCTTTCCAGATCCAAACCATTAACACATAGCTATGATAAAGTTTATTTTATAAATTAGTACAGTAAGATACTAGCAGCGATGACCGAAAAGAAAATGAAATAATGGTGCGCTTCACTGAAAGTTAAAACTGGGTCTTGTGTCTCTTTATCTCTCAAAATATCATATTGTACTGTACTCAAACTTCCAGTGATGATGCTAAGCAACTGGTTGACTGCGGATAACTAAATTCTTAGAAGACAACTATTGATAGTGTGAGAGGAAGTGGGGGGAGGGTGCTGTATAGGTTAAAAAATAGAAAACTTCGAATGGGTTGCAGTGGTCAAATCTTGATACCTCTCCTCTGAGTCCAACCAATCCCTTTATTGGGATATTTACCAAAAGTGGTTTTTTTTTCTGTATTTTGCTATATCTTTGTTGCTATTCTTAAACCTGGCCTTACCCACCAGTTCACATTAGAAAATAACTACAAGCAAAATAGCTACTAGTTCAAAAGGCTAGTAAATTTGGGAAAGAGGGGGGAAAAAGTTAAATTTCAAATGCCTTAGCTGCATATTGGAAGGTACATGTTTATACATTCGCAGGGTTATCTTTACATCAATCAATTTTTTAGGATAAATTTTCATCAGTGACATAATAAGTGAATTGCTACAATAAAACAAAGTTAAAACTATACCACATTGCTACATTAAATGAACTTAAATCTATACCACACAAATATACTTAAAGTAACAGATATGAAGGCAATTTAGTTATTTCAGAATTTTTTAACTTTCATAACATTTACTCACATTTCACTGATTAGATTTGGTTTATAATTTTATGTCTATCCATCCATATATTAGTGCATTTGTATTCTTAAGAGATTTTGTGTCAATTCCCCATGTTGCATTATTAATTATTCTATTTTGCACACTACTATACTATTACTAATAATAACGTTGTGGGGGGATTTCACAGATTTTATAGGAGAACTGGTACTGTTTTAAAAGTATATCAATCACATGCTTTAATTACCAATCTATTGTTTTTATTACATTTTCTCTTTAAATGTTATCTTTCCTCTAAGTTGTTTTGGAGATGCTTATGTTTCTGCCTCTCAAAGAGGATAAACTCACATTCAACATCAGAAAAGTGAATTGCTTCATTCGACAAGCTTAAGACTTTATGAATTTGCTACCTTAAATGTACTTATGTCTGTATTACATAAGTATGCTACAGTTAAAGCAATAGATAAATAGCTATGCTCAGTTATTTCAGATTTTTTTGACTTTCATACATTGATCACTCATATTTCACTAATAGTTAACATTTTGCCCAATTTGGTTTTTCCTTTTGCCTATCAATTCATCCCTAATTTCGTGCATAGCCTTACTTTTTTCTCAACTCATTCTCCTCTAGCTGTTGTCACTTTTTCTCTGGGATCATTGGTGTTGCTGGCTTCCCTTTCACTTTCTAAGTTTTCTTTCAGTATTCTCTGCAGTACTGGTTTAGCTGAGTTAGAGTGACAACTTAAGTGAAATGATTTAGGTGTGGAAGATTAATATGTTAAGTATTGTATAGTCTCTCTGACTTGGAAAACCCAGAACACAGACATTCTACAGAACCACATGAAGTGATAGCCAGAGTCGAGGGAAGGAATAGGGAGGAGGTGGAAGGATAGAAAATAGAAAGGGATTGTAAAATTGATATGATACATATGTGCACAAAATACCCAAATTCATTGTAAATACTATGTATTATATATGTATATTGATTAAAAATAGTGGGGAAAAAATAGAAAACTTGAAGTATAGCCCCGTAGAATGCTACTGTTTTTGTCTTTTTTAAACAAAACATTCACACATAATACGAGATGTCTCAATGGGCACATGCATATATTTAAAATATAAAATATAATATAAAATTTGTTTCTTCAGAATTAATTTGTCATGGTAGTCAAAGTAAAATAATGCTATGAGAAAAATTATGCAAGCATGGAATGTAACCTACAGGGTATCTCAAACACCACCATACATAGGAAAAATGGAACTCTTGCATTATTTGTGAATTATTCATTTAGTAACTTTCTGACTTTTAAGTTCTTAATTATATTGTTAAGAGAGAGAGAAGACAAGACAGGAGATGAGAGAACAGAAAGGGAGGGGAGGGGAGGGAAGAGCACAGGAGAGGCATGCTGGTGTGCACTGTAGGAACCTAAGACATGAACTCCGATCTTTTGGACAGAGAGACTGACGTTTGTTACTATTACTGGAAATGATTAAAATGATTTTCTTCAAATTTTGTGAAAAACAAATACTTAGAAAAATTTCATTGAAAATGGCTACTTCTTTCTTCACTGGGACTCTAGTCTTTCCATATCTGAAATTTATGGCCTTGGCCCTACCTGATTTCTATGAGCTAAAATTTTAAAAAAACCTTAAGTGTTTTCATAACTAGAGAAGCATATTTATTTCATTTTTATATAATTCACAAATAGCTAGACAGATTTTGCTTAAGCCTTTAAAAGAAGTTCTATTTTAGACCAGACACTAATGTGGAAAACTTGAGGCAAGGTGACCTAACGTTGTAGAGACAGGGTGTGCAGGAAAGGAATTAAAAGGATGTGGGCTCTCTACAGGCATAGAGTGAAAGTAGTTTATAAAGTAACTGGGTTATTTTTTCTGAATCACTCCATATATATTCGTTTTTTAATTCTATATATTCCATATAATTTGCAAAATGAACATTGTAATTCTAATTTGGGTTGAATAATAGTTTTCACTTCTGGAATCCATGCAGGTTGATATTTGTTTACATTGTATAATTTAAGTACATGTTTGTATGATAATATGGAAACAGCCAGAAGGTCAAATATGAGTACATATTAGTGGACAGCAACTGTACGCTGAATGTGGGAGGGAGGTGGACGGGGAAGTTAAGCCCTGATTCCCCAGACACTGGTTTTCCACACGGTGAACTCGAGTGGACTTCAAAGGGTTCGTCACACACAGAGCAGATTCGCAGAAGGAGGAAGGACTGAGTGTCTGCCAGGAACTGCCAGCCGCACAGTCTCAGCCAGTTTTTAGAAACTTGGAAGTTGTCCTTTCTGATTTTTATCAGTGAACTATATCTGGAATGACTGGACCTCCTTCTATAGTTTTTCACTGCTTTATGGTTATACAGATTAATATAAGGTGCAATATTTTTGGTTTTCATTAGATGAGTCCCAATTACAATACATAAAGTATTAATATCAAAATTTTGTTCAAGGACAAGTAAATATTTTAATTTCTATATTTATTAGAATCATACCGTTTTAGGCTTCAAAGATTTGATAATTATAACCCAGCATTAATTTCTTTTACAGAAATAATGTTTTTAAAATGTATATAATGTTTCTTGAGTTTCTTCGTCTTGTGACTTCTGCTACAAGTATGGTGCATTTCCTGACTGCAGTCTGCTTTTCAGGGGTGCGATAAGAAAGCCCCCAAGTGTTCTCACCAAGGCCTTCCCCTCAGCAGTTAATAAATGACTTTGTGCCCTCAGGAAAAGGAAGGCCTGATTGGGCTCCTGGCCACAAACAGCAAGGTTAGCCTGGGTGGAAAACACCCCCAAAGAAGGACAAATCCACTGAGCCTGTGTTTTCCTTTCTTTGTTGGACATGCACACCTGTGAGAAGATCAAACAAAATCTAAGTGACAAGTTTGAAGTGCCCCAAAAAAGACAGCAGTGCTAGGCATCATCATTGCCCAGCAGTTGTCTTACCATTTGATGAGGAACCCAAATGGGGAAAATTTGCGTTTTCAGGGCCCCTTTTCAATAGCATGTACATGTAAACGCACTAACGGTGGGGCACACCACCCTGCCATGTGGGTGTGTGGAGCTGTTGAATAACTTAGTGCACTGGCGGTGATGATGGCTATTAGAGAAGCAGTGGGTCTCTCATTTCTTTTGACCTGGAACCCAGGGTCAGGCAAAGCCCTAGAGTAGGCAGAGAAGGGGAGATGTGTCTCCATATGTTATAATGGGGAAACAATTGTTTGAATCGTGACAGTCACCATTGGTGTGCTTCACGCATTGCGAAATGAGCAGCTTGCTTCATTTTGCCCTTAGGATTTGGGGTTTCTTTCTCTAACTTGCACATTCAAGATGCTTGTGTTGCCTTAAGGACACAAGCTCTGGGATTTACGGCACCTCGTGTGACAGGCTGCCGCTGCAGTGAGCGCACACATCACCCCGTTGGTGCCCGGTGCGCACTGCGCTCAGCTGCCTGGTCAGCAGTGTCGGTGGGCCATTTCAAATGGAGGGGATGGAGGGAACATGAGATGATCATTCACTGAGGTACACACAGAGCTGGTTTCTGTCCGTTCTGATTCTGTTTTCTTACCAACGTTCTCTGTGCTTTTCTCCTAGTGCTTTCCTAGTGCTTTCCTGTACTGTGTTTATAAAATTAAAGAAAATATTTCTTATTGAATTATCTGAATCTTAGGTATACTGACCATTTTTTGCAAGTGGCATATAAGTGCCAGAAGAGTTTAATGAAAGTAACAGTTTTGTCTTTTCACACAAGGAAATTATGAAATACCTCTACTCAATTGCAGAATACACATAAATATTATATGTTATTTATTGTCTATAATATGCAATATGAAATATGTAAATATATATTGAGTATTATTTTGATTCTAATGCTACATTAAATGTTTTAATGTCTTAAATATTCCTCTCTCTCTCTCTCTCTCTCCCTAGCTATCTTATCCTCTGTCCTTCTATCTCTACCTCTATAAGATTAGAGGCTACTTCTCCCAAAAAGTCTATCCTGGAATATCACATCTCATATGTTAAGTAGGCTTGGTCACGGTTTCAGAAAAACAAATCTTCCCAGTTAAATAAAGAAAATGTTTATACTAAGAAGGATACTTTCCCCAGGTATGTGCAAGACTGTGTACTCACCCTGTGGGGCTCCAATCAGCACCACCCTATTTAAATTGCCCCCATGTCCACTGTCATACTCTGTGCTCTTACCTGGTCTCGTCTTTGAAAGGACACATATCTGGTACTGGTATCATTATCTGGTATTGTGTAGTCTGTATCTCTTCACTATAGCAAAAATTCCATAAGCATTTGGATTTGTTTTGTTCACTACTGTAACTTCACAGCCTAGAAGAGGACATGACGTGTACCAAGGAGCCCACAAGTATTTGCTGACTTCAGTACACTGGCTAAGAGTTCACTTGATATAATAGGTTTCAGTTTGCTTAAACATAATTTGCAAAAGCTCAATGGAGACTAAATTTATTCTGGAGATTTTAGTAGAATATTAAGATATAAATACTTTCTCTGTCTTCTGTATTACAACAGAACAGATGTGTACTTTTCTTCTGATGACAATAGCTATACTAATTCAATCAACACGGCTCTTATTGCAAAAGAAAAACTTTCTATTTCAAGGGCATGGGCACCATGACCTCTAAAAACATTATCATTCCTTTCCCATGAGAAAAAGAAAGTGAATTTGAAAACATAATTTTTGGAATCAAAATGTCTTGTGGGTAATTGAGATAGCGTGTTCTAAAATACCGAGAAATGTCAATGTATCCCTACATTTTTCTTGGGTTGGTTTCCAGTTGATAAAGCAAAATGATTATTTTATCAAATGCAGCATTCTAAATTTGGATCATCAAGAAGCTCCTGTACATAATGAATGAGAGAAGAGTGTCAGAATAAGGGGTAAAATAATTGTTTTATATTCTATAGCCCCACATGTTTTGATTATTTTCCTACCATGTGAAATTTCTGGAAAAAAATCTAGGAAGGAAAGAACCCTGAGGTGTGAGGTCACAATAACCCAACTCAGTACAGGGGCTAGGGGTGCAACACAAGTTAAGGTCCAAATTCAGATTTCTAATCCAGATTTGTCACAAAAGATTCATTTTTCCACGGACATCTTTGTGTGCTTGCTGAGGGGGTGTTTTGGATTTTGCTGCAAACTGAGATCACCATTTTTGTGCAAGGTACCCATGACTTCATTCAGATTGCAAGTGACAGTAGGGAGATTTAGTATGCATCTGTAATGATGTGCCACACATGAGTAGAATTCAATGTCCTAGACTTCTCCGATGTTTCACTTAGGATCTGTTCTGCTTGATATTTGACAGTAAAATGAGACTGCATTAAGAGAGCATAATATATATATATATATATATATATATATATATATATATGTGTGTGTGTGTGTGTGTGTGTGTGTGTGTGTGTGTGTGTGTGTGTGTATAGATAGATAGATAGATAGACCTATGTATCCAGATATATACATATCTATATATATTCTTAATGACTTCCAGTAGGTGAAGATAGTCTCAAGACGTGATTGATCAGTGTGACTGAACATATTGATCTAGAATTCAGGAGAACTGAAGTCACTGGTTCAGCTTTGTCAATTCCAAATGACATGTGTGGTGATGCCACCTTATCCTCAAAGCCTAAATTATCTTTTTTATATAAAGGGATTAATCATTATTTGCTGTAGTGCAGATTATTGTGAATATCAAAAGAAATAATAAAATAGTTGGAACAATTCTAAGAAATGTTTGTTGTGGTTTGGATCTGGAATGTTTCACAAAAGCCTCATGTACCTGTAGATACTGTGTACTGTTGGAATGTGGGGCCTGGCTGGAAGGCATGGGAGCTTGGGGCTTGACCTGGAGGGCTGTGTGCTGGTTCTGCCCTTCCTCCCAGCCTTATCTCTCTTCTGCCATGCTGTGAGAATCTCTGCCTCTGGAGCACAGGCTCTGTCTCTGTCTATGGCTTTAGCTCTGGCTCCATCATGTGATGCTACCATTTCTATCTGCCCAACAGTGAACAGACTGGGACCTTCTAAAACTGTGGACTAAAATAGATCTTCTTCCTTAAAGTTGTGGATATCAGGTATTCTGTCCTAGCAACAAAAAGTAACAGAGACAGTGTTCAAATATTTGTATGAATAAAATGTATATTAACCCTAAACAGTCATTAAAGGAGTAGGACCGAGAAAATCACAAGTTAAATTATAGTCAACATACAACTGATCATATTAGATTTGTGTGAAATGCATCATAATCCTGAAAGATTTCTACTGTTGACCAAAAGGCTGACTCATCAGTAGATGACCCATCAGGAGTTGAGCCAGACTATGTTAGGGCACTAACACTGGTCCGGAGAGGTGAGTTTCACAGTATTTAAAGATAAACTGCAATCCACAGAAGAGGGACGGTGTCCTAGGGTGGATTCTATAAGAGTGTGACCTGGGCTGAGGCTCCATGTATAAGTTGCTCTTTTTTTTCCCATTTTATTGATATGTATATGCTCAAAATTTAAGCTTTACAATGAAGTTGAGCATTTTGTGAACCTACATATCTTGTCAAGGTGACAAGGACTTTCCCACTCTCCTTTTGTCTCTCCCTCTACCCACCCTTCCCTCCCTCCCCTGCCCTACCCTTCTGGTTCATTTTGTTTTTCACTTTAAGTTCCATGAGATGGCTGTGGCCTGGGTTTCTCATATCAGAGAGACCATTCGATGTTTCACTTTCTGCTTCTGAATTACTTCACTAAGCATGATGTTCTCTAGTTTATTCCATTTGCCAGCAAAAGTCTCGATGCTGTTAGACTTGATAGATGCATAGTATTCCGTTGTGTATAAACACCACAATCTGTGATAGTATCCATTGGTCTGTTGATGGGTATTTTGGTGACTTCCATATTTTAGTTATTGTTAGCTGTGGTGCTATGAACATGGGTATACGTATATCTCTGTTATGTGTTGTTTTAGCCTCTTTTGGGTATATTCCCAGGAGGGGTGTCCCTGGATCAAAGGGGATATTTATTTCTGTTTTTTTTTTTGAGAGGTCTCCATACTGCTTTCCAAAGTGGTTGTATGAATTTACATTCCCATCAGCAGTGCAGGAGGGTTCTTTCCTCCCCAGGGCCTCACCAGCACTGATTACTATTTGACTTGTTGATGTAGGCCATTCTCTCTGGGGTGAGATGGTATCTTAGAGTTGTTTTGACTTGCATTTCTCTTATTGGTAGAGATGTTGAACATCTTTTTATGTATCTATTGGCCTTTTGTACTTCTTTGTGAGGGAACTACCTCTTCATTTCATTTGCCCACTTTTCAATAGGATCCTTTATTTTGGTAGGCTTACTTTTCTTCAGCTCCCTGTATATTCTAGTTATGGGCTTCCTATCTGAGATGTTGGTGGTGAATATTTTTCCCAGTCTGTTGGTTCTCTTATTACAATGTTGATAGTTTCCTTTGCTGTGCAGAAGCTTTTTAATTTGACAAGATCCCATTTGTTAATAATGGGGATAATTTCTTTTCTCTTGGTGTCTTGTCAGGAAAGTCTTTGCCTACCCCTATGTCTTTTAGAAATTTGCCTAAATTGTCTTCTAGGAGGTTCAGTGTTTCACTTTTAATGTCTAGGTCTTTGATCCACTTTGATTTGATTTTGAAGTATAGTGATAGGTGTATGACCAGATTTGTTCTTCTGCATGTGGATGACTAGTTTTCCCAGTACCATTTGTTGAAGAGGCTGTCATTTTTCCTTTGTATGCATTAGGCCCCTTTGTCGAAGATTAAGTAAATAGGGGTATTTGGGTTTGTCTCTGCATCTTCAGTTATGTTCCACTGGTCTATCTGTCTGTTTTTGTGCCAGTCCCAAATTGGTTTTACAACTATTGCTTGGAACTGTAATGCTTCCTGACTTGGTCTTGTTGCTCAGGATTGCTTTGGGTATTCTTGGACTCTTTGGGTTCCATATGAACTTGAGAAGTGTTGTTTCAAGTTCTTTGTAGGCATTTTGATAAGAATTGCATCGAATCTATATATCAGTTTAGGTAGTATAATCATTTTGACTATTTATTTTGCCTATCCAAGAGCAGGGGATGCCTTTCCATTTTCTAGTGTCTCCCATAACTTCTTTCTTCAATGTAGTGTAGCTTTCTTTATATAGCTCCTTCATTTCCTTGGTTAGGTATAATCCCAGTATTTAATTTAATTTTAAGTTTTTAAAATTAAATTAAATTAAATTAATTTTTTTACTGAGCTACTGAGAATGGAGTTGTTTTTCTGAGTTCTTGCTCAATAAATTCATTGTTAGTATAGAGAAAAGCTATTCATTTTTTAGTGTTAATTTTATAGCCTGTGACTTGGCTACATTTTTAAATTATTTCCAGGAATTTCTTAGTGGAGTTTTTAGGGTCTTCCATGCATATAGTCATATCATCTGCAAATAAGGAAAGTTTAACCTCCTCCTTTCTGATGCAGATTCCCTTTATTTCATTTTCTTGTCTGATTGCTACGGCGATTGTTTCAAGAACTATGTTGAATAAAAGTGGAGAAAGTGGGCAGCCTTGTCTTGTTCCTGACTTGGGAGGGAATGATTTCAATTTTTCTCCATTTACTATGATATTTGCAGTAGGCTTAGCATATATGGCTTCTATGAGTTTTAGGTAGGGCCCTTCTATACCTATTTTTCTCAGTGATTTTATCATGAAGGGGTGCTGGATTTTGTTCAAAGGTTTTTTTCTGCGTCAGTAGAGTTGATCATGTGATTATTGTTTTCACTTTTGTTGATATGGTGTATTACATTGATTGATTTATGTATGTTGAGCCAACCTTGCATCTCAGGGAGGAAGCCCACTTGATCAAGGTGTATGATCTTTCTGATTACTTGTTTGATTCTGTTTTCCAGAATCTTATTTAGGATTTTTGCTTCTAATTTATTAAGGATATTAGTCTATAATCTTCCTTCGTGGTTAAGTCTTTGTTTGGTTTTGGAACTAGTGTGATGCTAGCCTCAAGAAATGAGTTTGGTAGTATTCCTTCACTCTGTGCTTTATGAAATAGTTTGAGGAAGATTGGAGTTAGTTCTTGCCTACAGTACTGAAAACATCTGCTGTGAATCCATCTCACCCTGGACTTTTACTTGTAGTTAGAGCTTTTATTACTGCTTCAATTTCCGTGTGCATTACGGGGTTATTCAAGATTTTTATATCTTCCTCATTTAATTCTTGTATTTTATATGTATCGAGGAAGTTGTCCATTTCTTCCCAGTTCTCAAATTTGTTAGAATATAGGTCTTCAAAGTAATTTCTTATAATATTCTGGATTTCTGCAGAGTCTGCTGTAATTTCACTCTTTTCATTTCTAAGTGTGCTAACCCGTGCCTTTTCTTTCCTTTTCTTGATGAGTTTAGCAAGAGATTTGTCAATGTTGTAATTCTTTCAAAGATCCAGCTCTTCGACTCATTGATCCCTTACTTTTTTATTGTCTTTTTAATTTCAATCTCATTTATTTCAGATCTGATCTTTATAATTTCTTCTCTTCTACTGCCTTTTGGGTTAAGTTGTTCTTGTTTCTTTAGGTCCTTAAGGTGCATCATTAGGGAATTTTTTTTGACTGTTCTGTTCTGTTCTTTTGATATGTACATTTATGGCTATGAAATTTCCTCTAAGGACTTCCTTTATTGTGTTCCACAGATTTTGATATGATGTACTTCCATAATCATTTAACTCTATGAAGTTTTTTTATTTCTTCTCTGATTTCTTCTGTGATCCATTGTTTGGTCAGCAGTACGTGGTTAAGTCTCTGTGTGTTTGTGTATTTTCTTCTGTTTCTGCTGCTGTTAAGTTCCAGTCTTATTCCACTATGGTCTGAGAGTATGCAAGAAATTATTTCTATCCCTTTGTACTTGTTTAAGCATGACTTATATCCTAGAATATGGTCTATTTTAGAAAATGTTCTGTGTGCTGCTGAGAAGAATGTCTACTCAGTTAATATTGGATGGAGAACTCTGTAAAACATCTGTTATGTCCAAGTTTTCTATAGTGTCTTTCAGCAGTTGTATATCTTTGTGGAGTTTTTGCCTGGTTGATCTATCTATTTGTGCTAGTAGAGTATTAAAGTCCCCTACTATAATTGTATTGGGGCCTATGTGTCCTTTCAGATCTAGTAATTTTTGGTTTGCGTAATTCTGTGCTCTAGAGTTGAAGGCATATATATTGATAATTGTGATTTCTTCCTATTCTAGTGTTCCTTTATCCAGTTTATAGTTGCCATCTTTGTCACTCTTCACATTTTGTGTTTTGAAATCTGATGAGTCTGAGATGATTCTGCTCGCTTTCTTAGACCTGTTGCATGAAATATTGAATTCCAACCTTTTGTTTTCAGTCTATGAGTTTCC
This sequence comes from Ctenodactylus gundi, assembly GCA_004027205.1. Lineage (NCBI taxonomy): Eukaryota > Metazoa > Chordata > Mammalia > Rodentia > Ctenodactylidae > Ctenodactylus > Ctenodactylus gundi. The sequence continues at coordinate 19,473 of PVKB01004191.1, read as the reverse complement.
TTATGGGTGAAGTGTATCTCTTGTAGGCAGTAAATTGTGGGTTTCTGTTTTTTGATCCAGTCAGCTAACCTGTGTCTTTTTGATAGGTGAGCTGAGGCCGTTCACATTTAGGGTAATTATTGAGGTATGTTTGTTGTGTCCTGCCATAGTTTTAGTTTTTTCATGTTGTTTACTGACATTACTTTTTTCCCAGCTCATTCTCCTCTAGCTTTTGCCTTTTTTTCTCCGGGGCCACTTGTGTCATTGGCCTCTGTTTCGCTATCCAAGTTTCTTTTGAAAATTCTATGCAGTGATGGCTTAGTGGCTGCAAATTCTTTACTCTTTCTATATCATGGAATATTTTAATTGCTCCCTCTATTTTAAAAGATAGTTTTGCTGGAAATAGTAGTCTTGGTTGGAATTTGTATTCTTTTAGTGTTTGAATGACATTGCTCCATGATCGCCTGGCTTTTAGAGTCTGGGTTGAGAAGTCTGCAGTTATCCTGATGGGCTTCTTTTTGTAGTTCACCTTCTGCTTTCCTCTTACTGCTTTCAGTATTCTCTCTTTGTGTTGGATTTCCAGTACTCTAATTATGATGTGATCAATATCGTTTGGTGTTCTATATGCCTGCAATAGTTCAATGTTCATGTCTCTTCTTAGATTTGGGAAATTTTCTTCCATAATATCCTTGAATATGACTTTGTTTTGTCCTCAGTCTTCTCTTGGACTCCCATAATTCTGAGGTTATTTCTCTTTGAATTATCTATCAGTCATTGTAATGATTCACTTTCTTCTTTTTTATTGTTTTTGTTTGCATTCTTTATGGTCTTTCTGTTCCCGCACCATCATTTTGTCTTTTAGATCTGATAATCTATCTTGAAATTTTTCGATATGTTTGCTTATTATGACCTGTGTGTTTTTCACTTCCTGTATATCTGCATTATTTTTTTAATGTCTCTGTTGTATTCTTCTCTCATTTCTTGTATTGCCTCTATTATCCTCTGGTTCATTTCTTCTTTGATCACCTCTACTTGTGTCTTAAAGCCTGCTTTTAGCTTAGCTAGGTCTTGGTGTAGCTCTTGAGGTATGACTTATTTCCTGCTTCATTTCCTGCTTTAATTCCTGCTTTAATTCGATGTATTTCTGGGCCCAGAAGTTACCATTATTTTTACCATTTTCATCTTTACATTCTGCATTTTCAGGATTTCTAGTATGGTCTTCTGTTATGTCAAGACTTTTTGAAAGAAATTTATTTCCATGTTTCCTCGTGGTTCTGTTGTCTTTGGTTGTCGCTGGTTGTCTGTTCCTGGATTTCCCCTAGGGACTTCCCCAAGCACGACTCTGCCCGCCACTGGGAGATCACAGCCTCTGCACTGACCACCACTAAGAGGAGTGGGGAGATGGCGGCGAATCTGCCCTGGTCTAGTCTGACACGGCTCTACCCAGTACTGGAAAATCCAGTGTTCATGCAGGCCTCCACAGCAAGGGGTGGCAGGGAAGACAGAGGGGAGTCCTACCAGTCTATTCTGAAGCAGCTCTGCCCAGTGCTAGCAAAGCCCAGCACCCATGCTGGCCTCTGAAGCCCAGCGTCCACATCAGCCTCTGCTTTGAGGGGCGGTGTGGAAGATGTCCCAGAGTCCAATCAGCCTATTCTGGAACGACCCTGCTCAGTGCTAGCCGAGCCCAGGTTCTGCTGCAGGGTGCAATAAGTTACTCTTAAGAAGAACTCCCTGAAAAATAGTCAAAAAGTGGGGGAAGATGATGAAAGGAAAAGAGGTCACACAGCCACTCTGGGAAGCAGTGTGGAGAGCTCTTAAAAGACTAGAAATAATTATCCCCTTCAATCCAGCTACACCCCTCCTGGGAATATATCCAAAAGAGGCCAAAACAACACATAACAGAGATATATGTATACTCATGTTCATAGCAGCACAACTAACAATAGCTAAAAAATGGAAGTCACCAAGATACCCATGAACAGACCAGTGGATACACAAGTTGTGGTATTTATACACAATGGAATACTATGCATCTATAAAGTCCAACAGCATGGAGGCTTTTACAGGCAAATGGAAGAAACTTGAGAGCATCATGCTTAGTGAAGTGAGTCAGAAGCAGGTGAAACATCAAATGATTTGAAGAGTCCCAGATCATAACTCCTATGGAACTTAAAAAGGAAAAACAAAGTGAAACAGGGGGGTTGGGTGGGGAAGGAGGGAGGGAGGGGTGAGTAGGGGGAGGGACAAAAGGAGAGTGGGAAAGCCCTTGTCACCTTGACAAGATACGAATGTGCACAAAATGCTCAACTCCACTGTAAACCTTAAACTTTGTGTGTATACCTATCAATACAATGGGGGAGAATAAAAGTTAATAGACCATTAAAAAAATCACAACCTCTAAGTCAATTTTGCTCATTTTCTCGATAGATTTTTGATGGCTATGGGTCATACTCAAAACTTAGGGGGAAAATAACATAAGAGACAAAAGTTGTCAGTGGCATCAAAGTTGCCAGTTCCAGTCACAGTAAAGAAGCAGGAGAGCAGAGCACGACTTTGCTCTTTGAGAGTTTCCTTCCTAGTGTCTAATTCCCGCTCCATCATTGCCACAGTGCCATCCTGGGCATTTACCTGGCATGTGCCCCACTGTTCACCTCTGCACCACAGAGGTAATAACTCTACCTGAGAGTTGGCTTTTATGAAGATTGTAGTCGTGTATTTTAAAGACAAAACCTTCAAAAGTGTGTTAGGAAGTTTATTTTTATTGAACACTTATTTGTACACACAGTCACCCTTTTATGATTCTGCATTTACCAAAAAAGACATGATGCTAACATGGTTTCCATTTGCATCTATAGAGGAGAAAAATACTGGCAAATACCACATTGCAAAATTGAATTTCAGCTTCATAGACCTATAGTAAAATAACAATAAAATGTTGTGTAACATCTTCCCTAGAGTGTAAGGCAGAATGGAAAAGCAGTTGGAGTAAGCCTTTTCTGTTGCTCTCACAGGATGTTTGTTTTGGTGGGAACCTTGAATGTTTCCAGCACCCATGTAGGTGAGGGTTGGTCCTCAGCCTGTGAGGCTGTTGGTAGGTGATGGAGTTTTGAGCAATGAGATGTAGTAGTAGGAAGTTAGGTCACATAGGTAGTGCCCTTAAAGGGGATATTGGGAGTCCAGCTGGTTCCCACGCTGCTCTTTTCCACGGTGGCCACAAGGTAAGCAGCTCCTCTGCCATGTTGGCCACGAGGTGAGTAGATCCTCTGCTACACACTCTAGCCATGACAGTCTATGCGGCCAGAGGACCAAGTTACCACAGACTGAAATCTGTGAGACTGGGAGCTGACACAAACCCTTCTTCCTTCACCACGAAGATCTTTCCATCTGTTATGCTTTGGGTCTGGCATGTCTTCCCAAAGCCTCTTTGGATATTACAGCCTATTATAGACTGCTGTTAAGAGGCTTAAGAGGTAGGACCTACTTGGAAGAGGCAGATACGTGGACCTAGATCTGGAATGGTGTCCCATAGTTCCAGCCTTCCTCACTCCTTTTTTTTTTTTTTTGCCATGCCATGAAAAATTTTTCTCCATGTAGGCGTCCACCATGTGATTCTACCATTGCTGGCCATCTAGGAATGGACTGAAATCTCCTGAAATTGAGCTAAAATAAACCTTTCTTCCCTTAAGTTGTGGACATTGAACATTGTATCGCAGCAACAAAAAATGTTGCCAGGACACTGTCCTTGAAGCTGTGCATATGTGAAATAGTGGAGAGTGCACTGGAAGTGAGAGGAGCCTTTTGTTTACTTAGAAAATCAGAATCCTCGATGCCTCTAAGGAAAGAGATTTAATCAGTTTTTTATATTTGTCCTAGAGCTCTGGGAAGAGCAAACAAATAATACCTGGCACTGGAAGGTAAGGTCAGTAGCAACTGTCCAGTCCTGTGCACTCAAGGTGCAGGGAGAACACAGCAGGCCAGCAGGGCTTCATGGGACTCCACTTAGGGGAGAGTGTGAACAACTAGAAGCTGTGAGCAGAAAGCTTTGTAGTGGCACGAGGTTGCAGTGCCTCCTGGTCCCTGTGGAAAGTGTAATTATCTACTTGGGATAATTCCAGGAGAAGGGACCTGAAAAAAAGCTACTCGGGTGTAAATGAGAACTGAGTCATACCCACTAGTATTTAGTGACTTCGTTTTTCAGAAGCAATCTGCTCTCGGATTTTGTCAGCCTCCTCCTAGGTGTGCAGTCTCTTACCAAGGTGAATGTCAACCTTCTTCCTCAGCGTCATAGAAACCATCGACCATCTGAGTTCTTCTGAAAGTAAATAATGAGCACTCTGATCATAATAATGGTGCTAAAAAATTGCTCACTTTTCCCCTGTGGTCCTTTTTTTCTGATTCGAGTTTTTGTTTCCTTTTCTCATTATTTACATAACAGAAAACAAATCTTCTGAAGCATGAATTGCCTGCCTTTTCTATTAAATATTTTCAAATTTTTATTTTGAGTGAAATTTTTGTCCTTGAACAATTTTTACCTAAAAAGATAAACTTAAAAGTTTTCTCTTTTGAACCTGATATCAGAACATTAGCTTAAGGGAACATGATTAACATTTCTAAGAAGCATCAAATGAAGGGAAAATATTTTTTTATTCTTAGTCTTTAAAAAAACAAAAGTTAAGGGAGAGTGTGTGCGTAGGTCCAAGATCAGACTAATGATTTATTGTCTTTTTATGTAGTTACTTTAAAAATCCTCTTGAAAGGCCTACATGTGTTTTCTAAAAGGTAGATAGTATTTACAGCATGTTGGGAATAGTAGAGGAAGGAGGACAAAGAGACGGGAGGGTGGCGGAGTAAACTCACTGGGAAGGAGCTCCACCTTGACTCAACCAGAACTTTGGGATAAGGAGCTAAGGTCTGTGGGCAGCCTGGCGTGGGGATGCAGCGAAGTTCCTGATCCAAACGGTGGACTCCCATAAGTAGTGGGCACCAGAGGGAATCCACAGTGAGCAACGAGGCGAATACTTGAGCAGCTCAGCACAAGAGATGAGGCTACGTGCCCCAGCACCACAGTGGCCCACGGCCACATACTTTGCCACGGCAGCTGAGTGCCCCAGTTCAGCAGATAGACACATGAAAGTGTTCAATGTCGTTGATCAACAGAGGAATGGATAAATAAAATATGGTATTATTTGTAATGGAATATTATGCAGCTATAAAAAAATGACAGATACGAAGCCCTAGAAAGAAAGTGGGGTCACTTTGAGTCAATGATGCTCAGAGAAATGAGCCAGACACAAAAGGCCACATACAAGTTGGTGTCACTCATATGCAAGTCCACAAACACATGCATAAAGAGACACTAACCAAAGAGTGGGGGAAGGAAGGGGGGTGACAGGCTACACCGAAAAAGAAAACGCATTGACTTTGGGAAACATGGGGAAAGAAAGGATAAGATGGAGGATAAAAGAGGTCAAACGTGATCCATGTGGGCACCGTTCCCCCCAAATTGTATGTTATCAATATGTTATTGAGTCTGTAGTGTATGTATATTCAAAGATAAAATAAAATTTTAAAAAAATGTCGGGTAAAGGAAATTAAGATAAGCCTCTTAAAGGATGTTCAGGGCACAGCCTCAGGAAAAAAGTACAGATTTCATGTTATCGTGTTCTTTCTAATTTAAACAAAACCATCATGCTGTGAACTTTGTGGTACATAGCAACCCAGTAGTGTAGTCTGAAAACCTCAGTCTTAACTGCGCTCCACTTTGGCCTTCCCTCCAAATATTGTCAGAGAACGTGAGGGGCATGTGTTGCTCTGCAGTCTCACTGCCTCCTCCATGCTTAATGGCAACAGCACCTCCTTTCACCTTGGCTGAGGAGCGCCTCAACATCTTCATTTACTATGCTGCACCCACCCCTGCACTTCAGAATTGAAACATGCACACCAGGGATGTCTAAACACCCTCCCACTGGCCAAGTCACCGGCTCAGGCATGAGCTCATGACCCAGACATTGCTGTCCCAGCCCATTGGATCTACTTTTTGCCTGTAGCTTGATCTAGTTGTAAAGTAAAGTGGATTCTTTGGGGGATGAAGTCTTCTGACAGGGCTATACACCTGTAGTTTTGGGGACCAATCCGTAGAACTGGTCATGCAGCCAACTAGGGAAAGAGACTAGGAAAATGGATCTTGGGAAACTGCCTGAGACTTGGAAATTATATGTGCTTATGAATAATTTATTTGTTTCTTAAATCACTTTGCTTGAGAATCTTCCCAGTGTTAGCTTGGCTAAGACTTCCAATCATGCCATGTGTCATTGGCATTTGTTAGGACTCCTATGATCCTTATTTTGTTCTAGCACACTGGCGTGTCACTTGTACTCTCCAGGTGAACTCGTTTCAGTCCCCTGGCTGCATTTCAAGAAGGTTAAGCATATGTTGTTAAGTGACAAATGGCCTGAGGTCCTACCCATCCCCGTCACAGGTGTGGGACTTCTCTGTGGAACAGGAGCAAGAGTGGGCAGCCCTGTGAAGTCTTCAGTCAGCTTGATTTGTGGGTAAGAAGTTAATACTTTCTGCTACAAGAAACAACTTACCACTTACCTGCTTATAGTTGGGTGCTCCCAGCTAGATATTGTCTAAAAATAATAGAACCTGTGTCCCTAAGGTGTGACATCCTGTGTAATGTCATGCCATCTATGCATGTCCTTAAAGTCATGTAGTATTCTAATTCTCCCAGTAGAAAGTCTTAGAGACTGAGTCTATTCTTGAGACTTACAGAGCTCATAATTCTGAACCACAATCTGGAGGGGCTGCCACATATCTCTTTCTCTGAGACTTCCTTGAGTAAACTCTCAAAATTATTTAGTAAAGATTGATATCAGGAAACGTCTTTGATTCTCACAAGTCTGGTTGAGCATTCAGGTCCTGTATATTCGCTTAATAACTCATGTGGATAAATACGGGTTTGTCTGTGTTATTGATAATAGTCTAGCATAGCTTCTCTCTCTCTCTCTCTCTCACTCACTCTCTCTCTCTTACTCCCTTTCATTCTTTTTTCCTTTTTCTTTCTTTTAAAATAGGATGCCTGTATTTAAAAACAAAGAATATAGAAGCAAAAGCTCCCACTTTTTGGGAAGGAGCCCCAAGTGGCTTGTCCTTACATGTAAATTTTCTTATATCCTAGAACTACAGTTTATTTATTTATTTATTTTTAATTATTTATTTATTTATTTATTTATTTTTTGGTCTGGGAGTTCAAGAAAGTTTTGAGGGTCTTGTGTTAGTTAAAGCATATATTTAAATTGTGTCTCATGAGAGGCTGGCCTATTAATATTCATGGCTTCTAAATCTACTTTTTGAATACATAATATTATAGAGAAGTTTCTTAAAATTATCTTCATGAGGCCCTGTTGGTAAACGAGGCCCAACGGTCAACAACTAAACCATTGCGGCAAAGTGACCGCACCCCACAATACTGTGCTGAGTCTCCAATGCAGCACCAGGAATGGGGTGTTGCAAACGGATTGGAAATCTTTGACTCTGATTTTTTGGATGGAATAGTTGGATTTGAAAGGGCTGAGATGTTGGAAATATCATTCATATCAGTCATTCGTTGGAGAATATGTAACTTTGGGGTGCTGAAAATTCCCACTGGAAACTGCACCCAAGCCTGCTGACAACAGCTTCACAGAGATGACTCGAGTTTGGGAATCAGGTGAACAGACACACTAGTTCTTTCTGTCAGGTGGCTTCCTCGTAGGTTTGTCTTCCCCTCCTCACCCCCCATCATCAGAAGGAAAAAGCAGAAGCCAGAGACATCAGGCCTGACATATCATAACAAGGCTGGTCATGTGGAAAAAAAGAATCTCATCAAAACTTCCTTTCTTGTAGGCAGCCAGTCAGAAAAGAGATTAAATTGGGAATTTCCACTCAAATTTAAATTCAGTGTTTTTATGAAAATGACATGGACTTTAACATATTACTGGAAGGAAACTTCTCTGAAAGGGAGCCTAGGAGGGAGCAGAGGCCTCTTTACTTTTATGAGGAGAGAGGGACGTCATGCATGTGTCCTGGGCTCCACCCGTGGCTTCAGGGCTAGCTAGCGTGTTGGCATGATCTTGAAGGAGCAGTCGAGGCAGGAGAGGGAAGAAGAGCACATAAGAACAAAGGAATTTCCTGAACTTGACCAAGTTTTCTTCCTACTGTTACCAGTGAACATTTATATTTACTGCATTTCTCTTCTTACAATGTTTGGCAGTGCAGTTGTGATAAAAAGACAAAAGTGAGAAGTAAATGTATGAAGTAGGAGAAACGCATTTGAATAATTTTGTCACTTCAAGGGAACTAAGAACATGACCGCTTCCTGGACGTCCTGTTTCCAGTGGTAGATATTGGTTGTAAATGTCTGGGCCCCTTCCCAGGCTGGGAAACTCTGGAGAGTCACCTGATCGATCCCTGCACAACGTAGGCTTGGCTTTTTCTTCAGACAGGATCATAGTTACCATGTCCCTCTGCCCACTTTTCCTTCACACCTTGCATTTTTTCCTCTTTCCCCATCCCCTTGTTTTTCTTTCAAAGGTGGTCTTAAAGGACATTCTCCCATGAATCTCTTGAATACTTTATGTATCTCAGAGCTGGCTCTCCAGGGAGCCTGTCCTGAAATGGGAACCACTGTGACTTCTGTCTTGGTCAAGCCAGTCACACACAGGCAGTGCTCAGGGATCATAGCTTGCCCCCAAAACCTTTCTTTCAGTTCACACTTCAGAGGTCTCAGTTCATTAATGACTGGCTGGCAACAGTGGAGGAGCCTGGTGGAGGATAGTGGCACAGCCCGTTGTGACAAAGAAGCAGAGAGGCTGGGGAGGAGCTGGAGCAAGAGTGTACTCTTCCAGGCCACACCGTCAGTGATCCTCTTCTCCTGACCAGGCTCCACCTCTTAGCGTCATGTGAAGTCAGTAGATTAATCCAATTGATCCATTTGACTCCCCAATCTAATCATCTTCCAAATAAATGAGACCATATGCAAACCATAAAACAGACAAGCATGTACTACTGCTTCATGTTTAAATATTTTGGATCACAATGTAGAGTGGCCGATTTTGAAGATTACATTTATTTCTTAAACAGGTTCAAATGTAATTAACTTAAATATATGTAAGACATGTCTGATTTTTTTTATGTGAAAGATTTCAGGAGAGATTGAATCTTAAATCATGTGAAATAAAATAAGTTTTACCTTCACTGTCTAAAATGTCTAATTAAGAAGTTTTAATATTTTAAACTTATACCTCATTATGTACCAATTTACACTTCCTTAAATTCTTTCACGGTAGTTTTTGATTTTGGAGAAAGCATTCTTGGGATAGTCATAGCTAGATATTTCTTGAGAAAGATGGAAAGCTGATATCACATCATGTCTTGCTTTCAACAGAAAGACATTTATTTTCCTATCCACTGTCTTTATTTATTGGCTAGATATGTCTGCTAACTTAAAGTGTTTAATTGCTTACTAAGAGAATAAAGGAATTCAAAGTGATGGTGTTTTAAATAATAGTTTACCAGTGCCATGGTATTTTTCACACACCTCCAGTTGGAATGCAAGGTGATATTTTTTTCTGTATTCTTCATACTTGCCACACACAGATAGGTGGAAGATAGAGGAAAAGAAGGAAAATGAAAGACTAGCCCTGAGGAAAATGAGTTTTTATAATTCTTCCGTGTGTCCTTAGCTTGCCTAATCAAAAACATAGTTATTTTTAAAGTCCATAGTGCTTATGAATAATGGCATTTTTTAAAAGTCATAATATGTTTCCCTCATGGCCAGTAAGGATCACATATACTGGAGTAAATATATAAGCTCATTGACTAAAACACACGCGATCAATAGAGTAAATAAAAACGTAACAATGGCAGCGAGCCAGGCTTAGTTTTTGTTAGTCCCTGGAGCAGTAACTCCCCCTGAGCAGAGAATAAAACAGAATGAGAGATCTTTCCATCCCAGAGACTAAACTTTTGGAGGACGGCCACCATTAATGGAAGGTGTGGACTTGGCCAGCTGACCATGTTCTCAGGGGATTCTTGACCCTTCTAGACCTCTATCATTTAGTGAGTCCCGACCAACCTATGTCTGAGCATCTGTCTCTGCAGTATTGGAAGCTCCAACGGATTTCTCCAGCACCTTACGGTCTTTTTATTTTTGATATTTTTTTAAGAAAAAGGAACAATATTTCTGTCCCAGAAGTTGCATCGGCAGGGATGGGGAACCCCATGTTGTGGGCCTCTGATTTCTTGCTGCGCTTCCAAGGACACAAACTGGCTCCAGGTCAGATCACACAAAGAAAAGCCTCCAGTGAGTATCCCTCCCATTTTTCTGAAATTGGGCTGGAAGGCTCATTGTTGGAAGCCTCATGAGAAGCCGAATAGAATTATACAAAGGATACAAGACAAGACTTGACGTCAGCGATTGTGGGTTTCAGCCTTTGCCTTGCTGTCGTACTCAAATTCTGCCACTGCAGTTTCTCGTTTGGCTGATGAGAGGAAAAATATAAATATTTGCCGCCAAGTTGGTGAGCATTTCAAGGGCAACTAAATTTTATGTGAAACCATCCAATTTTAAGAGTGCTATTAAATTTTATTTTTAATTATATAAGCAAAAAGAGGGTATTAAATGAGACTTCTTTAGGGCAAGTCCAGCACTGTTCTGCTCGCCCCTCCTCCGGCCCCTGGGGTCCTGTCCTACTCAGTTCCTGAAATAAACTCTCAACTTCCCACCTCTCCTTTACTCCTCTTCAGTTATCATACCACACACTCCAACGTGGCCTCTCTTTTGTCACTCCCAGAAGAACCCTCAGAGCTCCTGGTTACCAATGACAGTGCCATGTTCCTGTTTGTGTCTTACCTGAGCAGTACTTGAACACTTCAGGTGAGCCCTTCTTGAGTCCTCCTTACCTGGCTTAATTGACATATTGTCCTGCATTCCTCTTGTCTGTCTGGGTTCTTCTTTCAGAAAAGGTCTTCTTCCTTCTGTCTTTCAGATATTATATTTTTAAGCTTACTTGTAGCTGTTTGTCCTTTTGTCTTTCTCCATTCGTGAATTCTTATCCATGCCAATGTTTTGAAATACTTCTGTAGACAACAACTTCCACAAGTAGACCACTGTCCTAGACTATTGGAGTCCACTGCTTTCTGAATGTCTCATTTTTTAGACAATTTACATCCAACATTCTTCAAAACTGAAATTGTGGCCTTTTCCTTAAGATAGACCCTAGAGCTGCCCCGCCATTGGTGCCTCTGTCTTCTTCTTACCTGTAGTTCCTAGTCCATCTGCCAGCACAGCTCTGAAAACTCCATCTCTCATTCACTCAGGTGTCACCTTTGTCTGTACAACACTGTCTACTCCTGAAACCATCTCCACCTTTTCCTCTCAGGCATTTGGGAGACACAATGATTTGGTAAGGAAAAAAAAAAGTCTCAGTATGTTCCTTCCCTTCTCAAAACCATTCCTGGTTCTTTTTTTTTGGGGGGGTGGGGGGTGGGGCAGATCACACAAAGACTTTTCAACTTTATGATTAGAATAGAATCTGTTTCCCCAGTGAGATCTGGTCTGCCCTTTCCTCCCCTCCCTAATTTTACATAGAATTGCTTTACACCTTCCTTCCCTTCTGATTTTTCCTCCCTTTTTCAATTCCTCGATTTCATCGTGGGTCTTTCTGCCTCGGGTTTGGACCTGGACCACACCCTTCCTCCTTTAGCCTGGACTACACGCTCCTTCCAAGTTTCCATTTCCTTCTGCTTCTTTGAGAGACGACTGTCCAAACATCAAGTCCACTGCAGAGGCACGAGTGGCCCTGCCAATGTGGTGAATGTCTCCTATGACATCCATATTCATGAGGCTCTGGAATGTGGTGTGGCTTCATGGCACTAATCATGTTATAGAATCAAGGGTGGGACATGGTTTCTATAGTGTTTCCTGCTCTCTTACCGCAAGCTTCACGAGAGCAGGTAGGAGAGTTTCTGTTCGCGACGACCTTCCAGATGCCTGGCTCCTTGCTCCTATTTAGAAAAGACTCCATCAATGCCAATCTAATGAATGATTTTGCATAAGTTTTCTTCAGATATATTTTAACATATATTTTAAATTTTGAATTGTATTTGTGGTATTTAATAAAGCTGCAGCTATCTCCACCCTATCTGGGTCCTGCTGCTGGCTCCTTGCTTCCATTCTGCTCCTTAGAGGAGCCATGACAGATGCTGCTTTAAACATCTTCACAGGAGTTAGAGAAGCATTTGCTAAATTTTGTTGAGACATTTACCTTGGAGAAAGTGCTTAAACTCACAGAGTGAATGTCTGATATCGATATAACTATGTAGGGAAAGGATCCAGAAGTGAGGGCCATTTGCTTCCATCGCCTAAATTTCATCAACTGCTTCCGAATCTCAGCTTCAAGCCCGCCCACTTCTTGTCTACTCCCTCAGGGTCTCTGCCTCCACGTGCTTTTCACTGTGTGCCTTCTGTTCCTCCCTTCCAGAAGACTTTTTCTTTACCCACAAAACATTTTCCTTGGAAGCATCCAGACTCGTAAAGTCCCTCATTCTCCTTCAGTCCCTGTCTCACCAGCCCAGTAAAGATGCTTGTGGTCATCATGGAGGCTTCAGATGCCTGCTTCACAGCCACGGCTTTCTACCCACCCCTGCCCTTACAGCGAGGTCATGTTTATCATTACCTTTGAGGTTCTAGGAGGCTCCGGAGGCAGCCTGTCTTGGACGTCAGCTTCGGCGCGAGTTAAGTGTGGCTGGAAACAGCACGTTCCGGCTCCTCTGACGCCTTCCCGTTGCCCTGCCCCAAGTCCTCCGTTCAAATATCAATGTTATTCATCATCTTGTTCCACGGCTGCCTCCAGACATCCAAAAGGTCACTCTGCCCTTCTCTTCTCAGACAAAATGATGTATACACTTTTTATTTTCTTCCATGTTAAAGGGAGATAAACACCATTTTCTGAAATTTCTGTTCACCCGTCATTTCGCCTGTTGAGGGCCAGGAGTGTTGTGGTCACATTCTTCTTCTGTAAAGCAGCAGCCTGGCTGGGACTCCACGAAGGCTGCCTATGGTTGGGTCCCAGAGGCAGCTGGACTCCCATACCCACGGGCATTCCCTCTTGACTTGTTCCAGCAATTTTTAATCTCTCACTTCTCTCCAGATCTTTGACATTCATTCTTTCCTAACTTCATTTTTAACACTCTTCTACCTCTTAATCTTTACTAATAGTTTCCTGTCCCATATTTAAAACTCTGAAATGGCTAATGGAACATTGACTTTCACTCCAAGTCTATCAAGCTGTCATGTCTGACTGCTGTCCATACACTCGGGTTTCAGGGGTGGTGGAGAAAAGCCAGAACTCAGGGCTCAGACAGCTTCATGAGATGGGGTCATTGCTACTTCTGTGCATAATGCTCTTGAGCAGTAACTCTTAAAGAGATTAACATATGTGTCTTCCCAGTATAGTAGAGAAAGATGTTTACTTCCTATAGATAAAAGCCATAAGACAGCATTTCCATGTATTTTAATAAATGAGGATGTGAGACATACTCAAGTTCTTTAACTGTGTCCACAGATGATCCCTGACTTCAATTATTTGACTTACCCATTTTTTTTTCTCTTTATAATTTTCACAATGGTGATAGTGAATGCATTCCGTAGAAGCTGTATTTGGAATTTTGAAGTTTGATGTCTTCCCAGGCTGGCAATCTGAGGGGGGTGATACTCTGTTAACACACAGGGAAGCAGTGGCTCCCAGGAAACCACGTGATTATGAGGGTGAATAACCCGTGCTCCATGGTGTGCTATGACAATAGTAATGGTGCTCCCTAGGGTAGGGTATGCTAAGTACATTTTTGATGTGGTATATTTTAACTTTTGAACTAAAAATTATTTGGGACATTAAACCAAGCAGCAGCTATAATATATCCAGAATTTGTAAGCTAATAACCTAGAAAAGCAGAAGTCTCTGGCATTGGTCCCACAGATACTAGATTCTAGATTCTGCAATGACAAAAATTCTAGCAGTCACATCCCTAACCAAATGTTGGTGAGAAGAGCCTTGGTGCTCATATATTATGTGCGTGCCATAGTGGCAATAGAGTTGTCTTGGGGAAGCAAGATTTTGGGGGACTTTGTGGTTTTTGGTTTGCAGAGGGTATTTTAAGACTTCCTGGAGCAATGACAAGCTACCTAACAGCACATAATAAATCCCTTTTCTGCTAAAATGGTTATGGTTTAAGCACAGGAAGCTGCCTTTCCTCTCTGTTTAACCAGCCTATTTCTGATTTCCAGAGTAATTACCTCACCTAGAATAATGACCTTGGTAGTTAAAGAGAGTCTCACGCTGTTGCCATACCCCAGTGTCTCCAGATCTAACAGCTAGGACCAGTGTCTGGGCAAAGGGTATAAGTTCTACAAAATAAAACCTGGATTGACCAGACTTAAACATTTGAGCACTGCACAGCTTTGCTCATTTTTATGAACAAGAACCTAGAGTTAATGGACAGGAACAGAGTTTGTGGGTGTTACATTAGGAAGTAAGACTCATCGTCATCATAGATGGGACTGAATTTACAAAAACATACCATTGGTTCTAATTGTTTGCATTGTATCATGATTGAAATATAAATATAATAGTGACCAGTAATTTCAGCATTTCACCATGACCCAAGCGTCTAGTGCAATTTAGAGCAGAGGTCAGCAAATTATGGAATTGGGTGCCAACTGTGTGGTTACTGGCCTATTTTTGTTAGGCTTTTTACAGGTTGTATGCTAAGATTGTGTTTTGTTAGTTTGTTTCCTTTTAAATGGCAACTATTTCAGCGGTTATGTAAGTAGACTACATTGTTGATTTCTATATTTTAACTTAAAATGCTTGCTTTCTTAATCCTTTCAGAAGTTTGCCCTGATCTGGGTTTTTAAGGAAGGGCCCTAAATTGGAGATAGGATTGGTTTTGTTTTTATACTACTTAGTTATTTCCTGTTAAATATTTACCAAAAGATTCTTTTAGTATGGTTGCTATCCAATACAGGAAGGGAGGAATTATTTGGAACACAGGTATTGTAAGACTGTCATGTTCAACTATAAAAATCAATGGAAGATTATAAATCAGACATCAAAGAAGGTTGCAAAAATGGGGAAAAAACGGATTCTAACATAAGAATAGAACATTTCACCTTGGATCTCTAAGGAATTAAAGTTTGGATTGCCTCAATGGGTAGAGAACCCTACCAATTGAGCAGATGGATGAGGATAGAAGGAATACAGCTCAGATGAGGGAAATGTTCTAAGTTCTAAATGTATCCTTTGACCACCTGAGGAATCTACATGTTTTCTTCTTCCGTGTATCTTGTACACCTTCAAGTATTCTCGTAAGTCTCAAAAATGTCCCCATTTATACTCTGTTCTTTTGTATAGGCTATTTAAATGTTGGGAAATTTTATGTCCCGACTCATGGTTTATGCACCTTCCTTCAACAAAAAAATGAAAGACTCACTGTGGAACTGGGAGTGTAGCAATTATTCAGAAGCTACAGGTGTTTGCTGCCCTGATGGAATTGATGATGTCTCCCTCTGAAAACAGCGTACAAAAGTTTCCATTTCTACCCTGGTGACTGAGCGTTATGTAGGAAGTCCAGCAAGCCACCTGGAGAGAGAGGGGACAAATGAGGTGTGCAATTATAGCCCGCAGGTGGAGCCTGCAGAGCTGGGGCCCTGTCATGGGGATGTTAGGTGGGCCCTAGGTGCAGATCACCCCTGGGCCTACAGGAATTCATGCCGCTGGCGTTTCAGGGCATAGAGGAGATACAATAGACAAATGGAGATAAGAGCAGATGCGGCCCAGGAAAGCAATCCCAGAAGGCACGTGCAGCCCCTGTGAGTCCCCATCTATGTGTGTGTAGGCTTTCCAGTGATGCAGCTGGCTTTGAGTCACCCTTGCTCCTGTAAGTAACCCCTCACCTGTCCTCCTCTAAGATTCTGGATAAACTCATTGATTCTCCAAGTTGGACTTCGGTGTGATTATTCATGGTTTTGACCTGGTGGCTGTGGCTTCTCCGAGGTTAATAGACACATTTTTGTACGTGTCCAGAGAAGTAGCTGCATGCAACCCTGAGCCATAGTAGGAGGAATATATTTGTTGTGCGTGCACGATTATGTAAGAAAGAAAGGTACATATATATAATGGACTTTTACACTCATACACAAATTATACTTATTGCCTAGTACTGTTGGATTCCCTCTTTACTTTTAGAGCATTTCTTATCTTGTAGCTCATATTTCCATAAGATTAAAGTCACAAAGTTGCTTTCCTAACAGCCTGCTTCTTCCCTGGAGGGCATATGTCTGAGAATCATGGAGATCTACTGGAGATTTTAATTTAGGTCCTGGTGAAGAGGTGAGCTATGGGATCTGTCATGATGATGGGACCAAATTCCCATGCGTTTCTGAAGGCTACAGGTGTTTAGCTAGGCCTGAAGGCACAAACCTGTAATCTTAGCAATCTGGGCAGCTGAGGCAGAGAATCTCAAATTGGAGCCCAGCCTGCACAACTTCCTGACTTAATGAGATCCTGTTTCAAAGTTAGAAAGAAAAAAATGGACCTGAAATGTAGCTCAGTGTGAAGGAACTGACTCAATCCTTCCTGCCACCCCCACCCCAACACACACACAAATTGCAGGAATTTCACCACGAGTTTCCAATGCTTGTTGTCCCAAATAAGGAAGACATATTTCTATAGTTGACTTTTGCGCTGGAGGCAGTGTTATATCCAGAAGACGTTTCCTCCAGGATAAAGTGTGCCATATTTCTGGTAGCATGTGCTCCTTGCCTAATGATCCGGCCTCCTGCAGAGTCCAGGAACTGTTCAGTATTCTTTCATTTATGGGATTCATTCTCATTGGTTCTGCATTTGTTTGCACATAAGAGCCGTGATTTACACTCTCTTCTCTGTTATCACAACTACCAGTCATCTTCCATAGTGTTGAAGAGCCAGTCCTAAGCCTTCGTGTCTTCAGAGCATCGCCCTTTCTTTGCACGCTGTCCAGTCAGCCAGAGACATTTCCGAATTTCTTCTGAAATCATTTATGTGGTTAGAGTCACCTGGCTGATCAGCCAGGGCCTGTTTGATCTCTAGTGGCTTCATGCCTGAGTCTGGTAGTTGATTCTGGGAGCCAGCAGGTATGAAGAGGTGAACCAAGCGTGTGATTCCAGGAAGCTCTTTTTTGGCTGATTATTGTGTGAGAAAGACAAGTATGTTTGAAACCTGGACTCACGTTTTATTCTAGGATGTCTTACTGGACCGAGCAGGTCATGTGGCTAAGCCTCTGATAAACTCTTTGATAGTTACATTGCAAATGGGGAACACACAAAACTAGAGTAATCTGCAGCTGTCTTTGCAATCTATTTACCAACATAAAATTCTATTATTTATTTCATTTCGTTCTCAAAATTTTGGTTGTACTATTAGACATTTTGATGGTTCAATATAATATTTTCTCTTCTAGATTACCATGCATTCTTAGATTTCCTAGGTAAGGAGTCATGTTCAATATCCCATTTCTACTGGTAATCCTGAGTTGCTTTTTAAATCTAATTCTTACCAAATGATGATCTATCATTCAGGATACTTATTACATTGAACTTCTTCATTAAAATTGCATTAGGCAAAAAATTTTCCTAAGAGATGGTAACTTCCTGGGGTCTAGCCTCATGCTCCCCTAATGACAAAGCCCCTCCACAAACTACCACTGCATAAGCTGGTGTCCACTTCGTGTGCTTCTCTCTCCTCGGGGGTTCGTTAACAATAATCTGATCTGTATTTTGAGAAAAATTTCTCTGCAGGTCTAAGGGGTTTTCAAATGCCTGAGAAGTCTTTATATGAAGAGGTTGCTATAGTTATGTGAGTCTAGTCTTTTTTAATGATGAACACAATGGTGACCCATATTCTGAGCAGTGGTCAAATCATGAACTGGGAATGTGAAGTCTAGAATACTCCTTTGCTCTGAACAGAGCAGCAAAATGTCTGCTCTCCCTTTGTAAAAAGCAAAACCAAATGATTCTAGAAAACTCAATACTGTATGGTATCTACCAGTCAGGGTTACATGGGTAGTCATGGCTTGATATTTAATCTATTTTGCTGAGGTGGTTTTCAATACTGTGGGTTATTTTTTCCTTCCTGTATACAATAAGGAAATAACTCATTTTATTTCACTTTTTCTTTTCAGTAAGTAGACCAGAATGCTAACAAAACCACGTATTTACTCTTTAACCTTTCAACGAACTTGCTGAAGTTGATGAAATTTCGTTCTTTCCAAAGGATTAGTCTAAAAATAAGATTGCGTATATTCTGGCATTTCTCTTAACCCCACACAAACACGAGAAATCTTTTAGAACTCACAGAGCTATTTAGGGATGGTCCCAGTATCTTAGAACAGCCAAAACATTTTTTTTTAAAAAAAATTTCCCCTTCCACCTCCCCCGCCCCCCGCCCCTAACTTTTCTCCAAGTATGAGCCAAATCAGATAGTCCTGAAAGGGGAAGGTCTTCACTTCTTTCTCTTTGGTAGGATAATGGAAAATGCTCTGTTGGTCAGATTTGAGCTCCTGGCAGCTGCTGTGTTGGCAAACACTTAGGGAAGATTTTGAACTAAATGTCTGGCTGCTGAAAGTTTTTGGATTTGGGGTTTGATGTTATCAAAAAAAATTCATGTGGTCTGATGCAGAAACATATTGTTTAATCTAGCAGGAATGTGAACAGGTTGTCCTTGACAGTGAGTGTTGGAGCGCTCTGTCTTTCTTGTGGTGAAGTCTACAGCAGTTGCCCTGTGTAATTGGAGATGGATGTGTCTGGGGCCAGAGCCCGTTGCAGCTGAGTCTGTTCACCCCTAAGGCTGAGTCTGAACAGATTTCTCAAGTGCGTGAGACAGTGCTTGTTTCCTGGTTCCTTCAGCAGAGTGTGATTTGTCATACCAACCTTAGGCTAATTCACTCTCTTAATAAGATTTCGAATACTTAGTCCAGGAATCATTTTCAAACGCTAAACAGAAAATAACCTTATTATGGATACTTATTTATTTGACTCAGGCACAGTATTTTTATTGCTTGAAAAATATTATTTCTAATAATAATTGGTTTTGATCCAAATTGACCAGTTTCTTAATGTCTGTTCTGTTATTTAATTGCACCTTTTCATCACTGTTCAGTGTACAATGTAGGGGTCACCATTTTAATGACTATTCTTGAATTCTTTGAACATAGAGATTGTATCAATTGCCTGGACAACATCTCTTATAAATACAGTAAGAGTTTAATTTCAGAATCTTTGTCAAAAAGGGAAACATTGAAATCTTACCTGTAGGGGAAATAACTTGCCTCGATTAAGATGCCCCCTAGTCTTTTCAGGGTGCTAGGCTATGGTAGAATATTCTGAACACAGTAGAATGTCATGTATAGTTGAAACAA